>JAGDQP010004464.1:6502-84924 GCA_022664845.1 Lepisma saccharinum
TTTTTTTTTTTTTTTTTTTTTTTTTTTGTAGGAGTGTTATCGATGTCTACATTTGATTCTTTTTTTTTAAATTGGAAATGTGAATTTAATAGTAATTGTGGATTTGTTTCCTTGAAACATATACAAAGAGCTGTGGGCGAATCGGGTTGCTCTGAGGGAAGTCGAGTGGGAAGACCACTTAAAATGTTCTTTTCGTACAAATTATTATAACTAACTAACTTTGATTACGCGTTTCCAATGAAATGTTGAGGTATGTTCTCGGGTGTCTGTAACCTCTTGGGTCAAATTTATACAGGTGGTAGAGGGATCCAATATAAGTATTTTGACGTAGGAAACCGAAGGTCGAAAGCGCCACATCTGCTGGAACAAACAAACTACTGCTGCACTGTACGTACCAACAACTCACAGTAACTGCTCAAAGTGGCGACCACAACACCTCATGAAATTTTGCCTCACTCTCTCAGATATTCCCGGCGTCTCTTGAACAATCAAGCAGGCAGGTAGGACCCTTGCAAGCAAGTCCTCCTCAGATTCTACAGGCGTTTCATACACCAATGACGATGTGTTCCCAAAGGAAAAAGTCGATAGGGTTGAGGTCCGGGGAACGCGATGACCTCCTCTTCCAATCCAACAATCAGGGAAGTTTGTATCCAAATAATGGCAAACATCAACACTGAAGTGGGTAGATGCGCCGTCATGTTGCACCCACATTCTCTCGCGGACATCTAGAGGTACAGTCTCCAGCAGTTCGGGCAGTACATCTCGAAGGAAGAGATAAGGTCCTATTAGTTGATCGTGTACAATCCCAGCCAACGAGTTGATAGCGAATCGTTCCTGATGACCAAACACGCGAATGGCATGTGGATTGTCCTCACTCCAGACAATGGTATTGCGGCGGCTATTGAAAATACCAGCACGGGTGCAAGAAACTTCCTCCATGAACAAAACACAGTTGAAAATTGAGTACAACGTCGCATTGCTGGACAAACCATTCACAAAACTCCACTCGAGGTGGGAAATTATTTGGTCCAGTGCGTTGAACCCGTTGTGTGTGATAGGGAACTGATGGTCGCTTAGAACGGACCACACTCTATCCTTCGAAGCGCGTACAATACGGGCAGTTTGACGGGTGCTTGTTGATGGAGATTGTTCAACAACATCCAACACCCTCTCTTCAAACCCTGGGGTGCGAACAGTTCGTCGCCTAGCACCCTGGCCATCTCTTGTTGCCTTGAAAGAACCACTCTCTCTCAAGTTCCTATCGAGGGCAAGAAATGTCTTCCTATTTGGATGACGTCTGTTCGGAAACTTCTCTCTGTACATCTGTGCAGCTTCCCGGGTATTACCACCTGCTGCACTTTACATTAAACGTATGTCTGCAAGATCGTGTGACGTGTAATTCTCCATCTTCGACAAACAGAAACCCTTTAACACGTTAAGAAACTATCACTACCTATGTAAACACAGTACTGTTTCGAACACATTCGAAAAGCTTGTTTTGTGTTTTACGTCACTGGGAGAATCTTGAAATAGTTTCATATTGCGTACGAATAAAATATCTTTACCCTTTTCGGATATTTTTTGTCTAATTTCGTTACGCTCCCCCTGTTCCTTCTGCTTCTCTCTCTCTCATATTTATGAGAACTTTCGACTTACTTTCACTGCCACCTGCTGTTCACAAATGCAACTGTTTTTAAATGTCTGGAAAAATAAGACATTTCGGATTTTCACTTCCGTATTTTATTGAAGTGTCACTGCGTTCCGAATAGCGATGTCATCCTGCATCTTTCCGTATTTAATTACTGTAGTGTTATACAATTTGTTCCAACAAATTTCTGCAACTTCAAGATGGCGTGGTGCTTGAACTAGACGTTTTCGACTTTCGGTTTCCTATCTCAAAATACATACATTCGACCCCTGTAGCACCTGTATAAATTTGACCCAAGGGGTTACAGACACCCTGTATAAGGAAGAAAGTTAAATACTTCTAGAAAACTCCTCGGTTTTATATTGGATAAATGCAAGAGACTTACGTTATTCTTTCAAGTCTTCACCACAGTCGCCAGTTTTTACTTCCACACGTTTGCTTTTTAGTTATGATTACTACCTCCTTGATGTCAGATATCATTTCTCTTGTCCTCTGCTCCTTTTGCCATTTTCTTTACAATTGTGTCTTTTGCATCCAGAAGACGTGGTCAAACCATCACGTGTCATCATAGTGATAAATAAATGTAAGAAAAGTAACTTATCTGATCTCGTTGCTGAGACAGTCATCATAAGGGTACGAAATAGACCGAGCCCCAGTGTCTGTGTGTATGGTAGAAGAAGTATTTCACTTTCCTAGTAACTGTAAAGAATATGGTTAAAAAAATAGGCGTAATTAAAGGTACAATAACAGGATTAACACAGTTTTATCCTTTTCTTCCTTCAGGAAACTGTCAGTGGATGAATTCCTCTCTGTTTTGCCTAATGATTTCTCATGGTGGTCGTCAGTATATTTCACCCATTCCGGTCGAGTTTTAACGAGTGTTTAAAAGCACTCCAAATAGAGTCATTCTTCTTCTGGACAGTTGGAAAGGTCATGACATTTTGGACATACATGACTAACATTTTGGACATGGTTTACAGTGTAACATTTTAACTTTAGGAATGTTACATCTTCATACATTCCACTTAAAACTGTAGACCTAATACATCCAATTAATTTAAATATCTTGCGCAGTTATTCTGCAGAACCTGAATATGAGCAAGAGTATGTAGCTTCTGGAAGAGTTTATGTATTGTGGTTACTAGTGAATCAATCTGTAATGCCAACCGTGTTCTTACATAATGTGAAGCATAAGGTACCTTAGGAACTGCCCTGAGGCACACCAGAAATGATACGTAGTCAGCTTGTATTAGGTCCAGCTAGAAGAACTATTTGTTTCCTATTGCGTAAATATGGTGAAGGTATTAATTGCAACGCATTGTGAATTTTAAATCGATTGGCTATTTTATAAATAAGAAATGACTGGTTCATCAAATAGGTGTAAATAGATTACAACAAGTTCATTTGGGGTTCTTGACGCATTAATAGCATTATCCGAAAGGTTAGCAATCTTTGTATTACAAGAAGCATCTGGTAGAAGAGATATGTGAAAAAAACATAGGAAAAAAAAGAAAGGTTTTGAGATATTTTTTTATCTTCATTACCCGCCAGACCCTTTAGTAATTATGTTACGTGTTATTCACATGAGTGTGCATTATCCGGACTCTATAGAGATTTACGTAGTATCTAATAGAATATAATACGTAATCTAATATATTTATGTTATTTAAAATTACCTCTCACAGTACTTACTAAACAAGGTATCGTACTCAATCTAGTACACCGAACAAGGAATCACTTAAAATAAAAAAGTTCAGGGTTCGAAGACCTCATTGTTAGATATGTTAGTACAAAATTTTAATCTTAGAATGAACAGTTAATATGTGATATATATTTCTTGTTTGAAAAAAATCTATC
This sequence comes from Lepisma saccharinum, assembly GCA_022664845.1. Lineage (NCBI taxonomy): Eukaryota > Metazoa > Arthropoda > Insecta > Zygentoma > Lepismatidae > Lepisma > Lepisma saccharinum. The sequence continues at coordinate 10,008 of JAGDQP010004464.1, forward strand.
GTTTTTGTTTCAAGTATACTTACTAAACTGTATTACTAAAATCCATAAAGAAAGTAAAACACGAAGACTGTGTTTTTCTGCAGTTGGTCGTACGACTCTTTCAGCTGTGCATGATGATTTATTTATTTTCAGTGTGACAGACTCACTTGGACAGTATTCCGATTTCATTCAACAAAAGGACGCAAATCCTGGTCGCTACAAACTCCATTTCGATATTGACCGGTATTTTGCTTTACGTCGTCATGGATGTCTGTACCCTTTTGTGGAGGTAAGTAGATTTAACTTGGCTTATTTTTGTCCTGATTTTGGTATATATATAAAGTCAGGTTTAATATCTAAGATTTGCAAAAATTCACAATTGGAAAAATGTATTTGTGAGATAATGGCCTTTTTTTTGAAGCGTGAATAGGTAGAGTTGTTTTCTATACTTGGACACATGTTTATTTCGGTCACCCACTTGGTGGGTTTCACCAACCTTGATTAAGAAGTAACATGTCGTTAGTTAACGAGCTTAGTGTATTTCAAAGCTTTTAAAATTACTTAACGATTTGTCAGTGCTTAACGAACATTGGTGAAACCCACTATTTTGTGTAAAATGAAACAAGTGAGGCGAAGCCCAGTCGTTGGATTGTGTACATGTTCTACCGCCAGGCTTCAGCAGCGAGCTTCCTATTTGAATGATCAGTGTTTCGTTGGAATTGTTGCGAAACCTTTCCAACGATACCTCAACCACTTACCTAGTCATAGTAGTTCCATTTCCGGAAACGCCCCTGCAATGTGTATAATCTATACGAGTTTAACTCATCTCAACGAGGCCTTTCTAACAACACCTCAGCCACCTTCCTAGCCCTAGCAGTTTTAGATTTTTGTGTGTGATCTAACGGCTTTGAGCTTCTCTAACTGAGACCTCAACCACCTTTTTAGCTCCAGTAGTTCCTGAATTGAAAGTAGTCGTCGAACAGAACGGTTCTTTAACTCTTCACAGCCCATTTGCTGCTGAAGCGTAATAAAAGGAATAAAACTCTCCTAGAACACGAAGCCACAATATGGTTCAAAGGTTTAAATATAAGTCTCACATAGAACCCCTTCAGACGACGCTACGGTTGGTGTATACTAGAAATAAATTAGGTATATCGCGCTGCAAACGGTTTCGACGCGCGAGTGGCGGCCACAAAAGGGGCGCTGCTCGTCGCAATACCAGGAATTCAGTTGTAGGTTTCACTCAAGAGCTGCAGCCACAGCACTCGATTAGTAGTACGTTCACGGCGCCACGGTAGTGCTGCTAACGGCTGAACGTTGGGCCACCAACTCTCCATCCTAATACCGCAAGTCAGTGCTGGTGACTGTCGAATCTTGTGAGAATGGACGGAAAAAATGTCAATACAGAGGATTTTATCAGTGAAATTGTAACGTACGCACACCTTCTACGTCCGTGTTCACTGGAAGACTTAAAACAATTATGTTCACGTGGGGCTTCAAACGCACGTGAGTAGCGCTTCGACAGCGGTACCAACAAACCACGCGACCTCACCGCAACGTGATGCCAATACACCACATTTCTCGAGCAGCAGACCATCGCTGCTTGTAATGGCGTAGGGAGTTGGCGAACCCATCGTCTAACCAGCTTTTGCTGGCTGCAATCAGCCCAAGCAGCTAAACATCAACGCTGCTCGAAAGGAGGACCAGCAGAGAAGAATTAATTTCATTTTCATCCACGACAGCATCATTATTTCATCTCCTCTTCTGCTGCGACTTATGCCTCCCCACGAAGAAAAAAAAAAGGATGCGTTTAGGATTTTGACGATAGTCCGTGGGGTCATTGGAAAGGGGACGGAACCATTGGATAGTGCCTAGTTCTTAACGGTAGATTTTTGGATGGTCTAACTCGTTGAGGCTGGGTAGCTACCCAGACCTTTGGTCTCACCAACACTTAGGGGAGTGGGTGTCCGTATCTATCAGTCGGGAGTGCAAGTGACTTCGACGCCAAACCATTTATCACTTCGCCTCGATTTCCAGCTTGCTGACAAGGGTGATGAGGATAGTACCCGGCAGCCTCATTGGCTCCTCACAACGAAGACGGAGAAGTGTGGGCATTTACGACTTTCATTCACCAAGGCTCCACCAGATCCTAATAATAATAATAAGTCGCCTTCGCAGAAAGACCAGCGTAGAAAGAAGAGACAGAATGAATAGAAAGTCACTGATGTAAGTAAGAAGGCGCGTACAGCTAATGAATCAACCAGTGACAAGGAAGAGAAAATGATAGTAGAGGAACAGACAAGTATCGTACCGAATATCACACGGTATCTTGTAATTAAAGTGGAAAATGAAGCAGAAAATACAGGTGGTTTGAAGGGGTTATTCCCTTTCATTATTCAAAGGCAACTTGCTCATGTTGGAGGTGAGCTTAAACATGTTAAAAAGCTTCGCAAAGTCACCTTTTTAGTGGAGACAAACCACTAATCTCCTGAAAATGAAGTCTCCAGGTCCATTTGAAGTTCAAGTTGAACCACACTGCCAGTTGAATTTTACACAGGGCATTATATCTTGTTGAGATTTTAAAGACGTTCCTAAAGAGGAGATTAAAACAGAACTCGCCAGTCAAGGCGTAGTCAGTGTTAGACGCATCAACAGCAGAAAGACTGGCCAACTCCATCCTACGGGGTCTCTAATTTTGACATTTGCCATGCCACAGCTTCCTAAGGATGTGAAGGCAGCTTTCTATCGCTTGCCTGTCCGTCCTTATATACCAAGTCGCTCCACTGTTTTAAATGTCTGCACTATGGACACACCAGCACGTCATGTGACGTGACATCTGCTGTATGTGCAATTTGCGGAACCAGTAGCCATGGTGCAGATCCTTGCACCTCACTGAAGCCTCAGTGGGTTAATTGCAAGGGAGAGCACACGGCCTGGTCGCGTGACTGCCCGGTATTCAAAGAGGAAAAACGAACTCGAGAGCTGATGGTATTAGAGAAAATATCTGCTGGTGATGCAAAACATCGATTAAAAGAGTCCCAGCGCACCCTTCCATGTGGTACGTTTTCACAAGTAGTAGCAAGAATACAGTTAAAACTGTCACGGTTGGCACCCAGACAGTTAATGTGTCAACATAAACAGAGTCTCATATACCAGACTCTCCGAAGCCTCCTCGCGATATGTCACCGCAGGTTGCGGGATAACAGACACCTGTGTAGAGTTGTAGAACCCAACGGGCTTCTACAAAAATAAAGTTTCAAAAGTTGGACGAGCTTCGCCTCTCACGACAAGCATTAAGTGTCTGAAACATATTCTGACTGCTCAGTTGGCTCAGGAAGAGTCTCCACATGCAATCGATCAACCAAGTTCATCTTTGACCTCAGACATGATTGAGGACAATCTGATGGATACGGATTGGAATCACGTGGGAAGGAAAGGGAAACCTAAACTTAAAAAAAGGTGATCTTTTTCTTGATCTTCATCCTATGGTTTGCAGAGAGTTTTTATGATCTCCGTCTATTTGAGATGATTATGCCTTTTAGCTTTTTAAGTTTTATATTGTATTATCGTTTTATCTTGTGAAGGCCCATTTACAGTCTTCCTGTTTTTAACTTATGCTAAAGACTATACATATTTAGTTTTTATCAATCGTTATACTGGCCATTTACACCAGTAAGCTGTTTCTGAAGACCTTTTACATTGTCAGCTTTTATATGATTTTATCCAATTAACAGCTAAGTTTTGACGTGACAAAGATAAGGGGCTTCCCCGCATCGGGACGGGCTTAAGCCATAGTGCTATTACCGCCCATAAAATTCATTTATCTTCCTTAACCAACAAACCACGATGTAGAGTTGTACCCCCCCCCCCCACTTCACTGACTTACAGACAAGGTGTGAACAAGAGTTCGGTCGAGAACAGATTGGCTACGTGGTGGGAAATGGACGTATGACGTCATGTGGTCTCGGTGGCATGGAAACCGCTATGAGGTTAGAAAAAACTGCATGTCGTGGTACACAGAGCGTGTTTGCGGACCCCAGATGTTATAGAACAAGTAGTGACATCTAGAAACGTTGTTACGAAATACGTGCAGGTCTTAAGTAGCTTTTCTAAATTGCTACTTGCAAGTTGCAAGCGTGGTCCAGTTGATAGAGTATCGTCTTTGCATCTGAGAGGCCCGTGTTTGATCCCATGTGGAGTCAAGTTTTTTTTTCGCAGAATATTTCATCAACATATTCGTTATTAACATAAGTTTACTTGCACTACATTCGCATTTTCAACATTGTCATATACATTGCTTTTCACCTGTTTTAAAAAAAAGTGTTTTTTACACAAATTGATGCCAAGCAAACTCTAGAAAGCGAGGCGGGTTAGTTCATGTCAGGTTAGATTATTACGCACACTATCATACTTTTTTTTTACATTAAAGTTAAATGATCTATGTTAAATGTTCATTTGCTACATAAAAAAAAAGTTGAGGAAAAGAACACGCGTATACAGAGACTCTGCACAGCTGTTCCAGAATCTTCCGCATGCGAAACAAACGCTGTATCAACTGAGCTACGGCCACGTGATATAATTTCTTGTAATATAATAACGTAGGAGCAATAAAACACAATTGAAGTTGGAGCCAGGTAATATATTTGAACTGATACTGTGGAGGATAAAGGGGATCCTTCTACGTTAAAAAAAAAAAAAAGGAATTGACTTTGTTCATTAGAAAAAAACATTTCAGAACAGACATTCCGCATTAATAAACTTTGGTCAAATGTACTGTGACGTCCCTACATTTGAGTACCTCAAACTCTGAAACTATACTTTTCTACTCATATTCGTAAAAAACTATTTTTCTTGCTTCAGTTTGAGGAATCACGTCCCATGATTTGAAATCACGCCACGTTGTAACCTTATATCATTATTATTTTGGTGGTAATGGCGGGTAATAGTGTCAGCCTCTGGATTTAATTGGCACAGTGTGTACAAAATTAAAAACATTTTGATACTTACTCTGATTTTTTCCCTCATATATTTGCAGGTTGTGTTTGACATTCAGGATATTAATGAACATTACAACATTTGCCTCCAAATTAGTCCTTTTGGCTACGTCACCTTCAAAGCAAGCTGATAATGTTTACGAGGTGGTGTGTGTGGAGTTACATTCCAGTAATCTGCGTCTTTTAATGTACAAATACATTTTTATTTTAAATGGAAACTACGGCAGCTGCTTCAGATTTGCAATTGTTCTAGTATATAGATCATACATACACGAATTAGGAACACAAGAAGTGTAAAAACTACCGTTGTAATACTGTAATAAATTACATTACTTCTTTCGATAAACGTATTATATGGTATGATAGCTGATATCATACAGCGGAATGAATTTATACATTTCGATATAGTGGATGTTTCCGCTTGTATTTGAATAGAACCATCATCACAGATGTCGCTGTGACTACAGAGAACTTTGACATATCTTCGGGATGAAATCTCACGACAGGAAAGTACAGTTGTTTCACTTTGTGAATATGTGTAGACTGTGGAGATGATTTACAACAGCCGTTTCAGGTTTGTGCCATCGTTGTGTATACGCTTTCACATTGCAAGTGGCGATGCAAAAGTGAATTATCGAATCATAACAAAAGCTGAATGAGAAACAGAGCTGGAGTTATAGCTTGTCAGAGTTAGAGAGTGACTTATCATGGTATCATAAGCGCTTATTGGACGACTATCAGGTACGATGTTTCAAGTGTTCTTGAATATGACTGTTGATGAGATTACAGTCTTTAGTACAGTCACGGAACAAGGGTATTCTGGGAGCGTTATATTTCAATAGCTATTTAACTAATATTTATGGACCAGACCGGCAGCTATGCTTAAACCCGTCACGTATCATCATTCTCACATGTGACGGGTTTTGGCATAGCTGCCGGTCTGGTTCATTAAATACTATTGAAATACAACGCTCGCGGAATACTTTTTTTTCGTGACTGTACAATGTACCCCTGATAAACAAATAATAGTTTTGATTTTTTATATTAAAATTATTATTAAATTTTCTGTTAAAGATGTTACTTAAGCAAGAATATGAGAATAATTGTGTATATATATCTTTTTATATGTAAAAGGTAAATTTAAGACAAATGAATGAGAAAAAAAGGATAATACTTACAGCTTATAGTTTCGTATTAGATCACACATATAAAAAGTCACTATATTTCGTGTATTACAAGTTTCAAGGGAGCAGGTAAAGAGGTCTCTTCAAACTTGTACTTTGTGAACACGTGAACTTCGCTCTCTTCCTCTATACTTGAAAACGTGTAATACACGAAATATAGTGACTTTTCATATGTGAATATGTGTAATCTAATACGAAACGATAAGCTGTAAGTATTATCCTTTTTTTCCCCCTTCATTTGTCTTAAATTTACCTTAAATTGCCCTCCCGGCTTTCCTTTGTACTTTTTTATATATTAGTGTGCTTGTATTAAACAAAATGTATTTTTGTAAAAGCAAACGAAAGCTTCCTTCTAACTTCACGCAGTTGTTCTTGATTGTTTGTGTAAATATGACGAAGAAAATTTCACTTTGCTTTGTGTTTCTGTGAGGCAGACATCTTTCGTATATATATATATATAACAGAATGCTTTCTTCGTTACCATCTTTTTTTAGAAAAAAAAACAAACTATTATATACTCACTAATGTACTAGTCTCTTATACCTGCAACATTACATTGCTTGCTTGCGTACTTATATTTTTTTGAATTTTGATTTTTATCAAGTATTTCATACCATGTTTGCCAAATAATAATGCGAGCGCTTTTAAACATAAATGTAAATACGAAGTCATGAAGTGGAAATTGGATTTTCATCTTTTAACTTGTTTGAATCTTAGTTGAACTCAGTTCCTATTGGGAACAGTAGAGAATCGAATTATTTACGTAGTAGGGTATAATTAAAGATAACAAAATTAAATCTTGAAGATTATATCTGTACGGTACCTGAGAGTTAGAAGTGTGTAAGTCACAAACATGACTTATGCATTTATATTATTACGATGTTTACAACAAGACTCGAGCAACCGTTTTGTGAGGCCAGTGCTGGATTTAGCTATTTGGAGGTTCTGGGCTATAGACTCTCTTAGGGCCCCTGTAGTCGGAAAGGTTAAATGACTTATTTATCTTTGGCGGAGCCCCCTCTTTACATCCCCCCTAATCCGGTACTTTGTGAGACCTTCCGAATTCCGTACAAAACTATATTTATCACGTTTTGGTGAAAATTGGACTTAGGCGGTTGTAGCTCTCAGGTACCTTTCATGTCGTTTTCAAAGCAGAAGGGCGTAAGTTATATGGAAATACAATACATTTACGTCTTTCTGCCTTGAACGCAACGTATATAATTTTGAAAGAGACTCTGTTTCACCAATGAATAAGAATGTGGAGTTCCTGTAACGGTAACAGAAGAGTGAGTTTCAAATTTCTCTCTTTTATTGGATGTTATGTTTACAGTTTTGTTGGTTAGATGAGGGATGAGGGAATTGTTTCTAATGCGTTTTCGAAATGCCTGAAAGTGGAAAAAAAAAACACGACTGGTATAAGTAAATGATTTGGTCGGTGATTCTGATATGATATAGCAGAGAGAGTTTTATATACGGATTTTTATATATTCGTTTAAGAGAGTTTACTTTTTCTGTCTACAATATCGAAATTAAAGTCTCAACTCAAAAAAGTGCCAAAAGCATTTCTTTATTAACTTATATATACCTAATTTAGTGCGAAAGTTAATGGAAAACTTACGAGAGGAGACGTTATTTCTTTGATATTTTAATACAGAGTTTTCAAATAAATGTGCCATATAGTAAGTTAATAAGGAGTGATTGTGTCATTTGTGGTTAGAATGCGGACCTTTCTGGGTTTTCTTTATAAGGATAGCTTGAATTTCTGACAGATCTCTCTAAAAATATGTGAAAGTTCTAAGTGTGAAATAATGTATACAAAAGTGCCAAGAAAATATACAGAAAACATGAGTATTTTCTGTTATTAATGTGCCGTTTTCATTGAAACTGCAATATATCATGGTTCAGATGTGTATGGAATACTTCCGTAAGTTAGTGTATTAATATTTGCTTTCTGTTAATACACGATTTGCCGCTATTCTCCTGGAAATGTTTCGTGTTTTCATTGCATCCTTATTGACAGTAGTAGTAGTATACTGCTTATCTCTTTTTGCTTCGCTTTATATTATTTATTATTTATTTTTTTCCCTCCAAAAGAACTCATTCCCAGAGACGGCATATGGGTATGTTCGTAGTAGGAGATAGAGAGTTTGAATCACGATTGGTTAGAATGAAACTGAATGATTGGGGCCGGTGCATACGGATTGGTGCTAGAAGTGTGTGTGGATTAAACGTACAGGGATTGCACGTCGGATTTGCTTGGCTGGAAGATTGAGTGGGTGATTTTGGTTGACTAGTCTCTCTCCCGTGGGCGTTCGTTGTAGGTTCCAGTTGGAAAAATAGTGGACTTCAGGCGTTGTCCTGTGTGGGCAAGGGAGAAAGGAATAGCTTCTTGAGGTTGTAACGATGGGAACTTGAACAAAGCAAGTTTCGCATATGATTGGTTTGTTTGTGTGAACGGAAATGGTGAGAGTGGTGTCTTATAGATTGATGTCCACACCGGCTCGTGCCATGTTGACTTTGTGGTGGACAAACACCGTGTGCTTGGGTTCTTCCGTTTCCTCCCACTTTCTTCATTCCACCCATTCTCCTATCATCCATTCGGCCTGAGCCACAGTTAGTTGCCTAAAGGCCTTAAAAATTAAATTCAAATTGATATCCAGATCAAAGAATGCAGTTTTTGCGTTTGAGATGGACCAAGTGAACTGGACTTTTCAGTTGACCTAGGAATGTGTTTAGTGTGTCATCATTTGTGGGCCAAAGGACAAAACTATCGTTGAAGAAGTAGTCCTTGTGCCAGAAGCCAAAAAACGATGAATTGGTATAAAATGGGGGGACCTGATGGAACTTTCAGCACTTGTACACTGACATGTATAGAGCACGAAAATACGTGATAGACATTAAAAAAAGGTAGCTATCCAAGATGGCGGCCGACGCTATTTATTAAAGTCGACATATCTCGACTCTTGAGTGATTCGATTTCGATTATTCTTTTTTTAAATGAAAGATATTTTTATTGGCTACATTTATGTTTATTAGCAATATTTTCGTAAATTTAATAGTTTTTCAGTTAAATGTAAAAAAGTTTCATTTTAGACTAAAATATTTAATATTTAACTTTGAACGACCGGTTTTAGATAAACCTATGTCCTTACACAAAATATAGCGTGTAACCTAGGCTTTAATTTAAAAAAAAAGATCAATTAAATCCGACAAGTATAACCAGAGATATGGACAGTTGTTTGAAAATATCTGCAAAACGAGTTAGCATAATGGAGGCACTAATGCGTGTAGAAGCTACATGATGATTTGGTATATAACGGGGGAACCAGATAAAACTTTCAGCTCTTGAACACTTGTCTATGTAGAGCACGAATATGGGTGATAGACATCACAAAACGGTAGTTATTCAATATGGCGGCTATTCAAAATGGTGGCTATAGTCAATTCTCAATGTTACGAGATTTCGATGGTTCCTTTTTTTTTAAATGGAAGTTCATTTCTTTGCCTTCAATTTTTATTAAGAGCAATATTTTCATAAATATATTAGAGATTTTTTGTTAAATTTAAAAATGTGCATTTTAACCTAAATTATTTTATTTAATATTTACTTAACTATATTTAGTTTTGGTTTATTAAGTGAAATTAAAAAATAACAAAAAATGTTTATTATTTTCTTATTTAGGGTCTTATTAGGAAACGATATTTTTTAGATAAATATTTGCTTTCAAAATGCTGCTGAGTCGCAGTAGGTTAATGGTTTAGCGCTCACCTCTGATGCTAGGCGTTGTTCGGTTCGCCCCTTGCTCTTGCTATATGGACTTTGGTGGATTAACACTGTATGCGTGGCTTTTCTCGGGCTTCTCCCGTTTCCTCCCAGTTTCTTTATTCCACCAATTCATCTCATCACCCATCCTGTCTGACCGAAAGTTGCCTAAAGGTCTTAAAATTAAATTCAAAAGATGCTTCTTTTAATATATACTTTTATTTGAGGAAAAGGGCAATAATATCCCATAATTTGGACCTTAGAAATCACTACTAATAAAAAGTTTGGTTTTCTGTTGTACTGTACAAACAGGTTAAAGCAAGTAAATGCATTGTGATAGGCGTTGGAAACTAAATGAAAGTACTTTATACTAGCCAAAGTGTCTCAGAAATTTATTAAGAAGTGGCACCAGCTGTAATAAGATTCCATTCAGGTCAGGCTGTGACAGTGTAAATGCATTTGCAGGACAAAGGAAGATTAAAAGGTTTCCTGGAACAGCACAATATAATGTCACATTTAGAAGCATAGGAATCGAGTGAACTGTTCCAAATGAGTTATTTAAGACACTTAGAAATTTACTTGTGACATGGATTCCAAGAAAATATAATTTGGAAGTGCCAATGAGCTGCGATGAAATTATTTACATCCAAAGGCGGGTGAACTCGTTTGCTGCTAACTACCATCATGCAAGGATACATTGGAACGCGCAAATTTCCAGATAGGGATTTGGATACAAAGACTTGGAAAATACTCTTAAGTTTACCAGAGGCTGAAGAGCATGAATGGAGAAAGGACAGCGAAGGAAAGCTATGCACAAATTTGATCGCCGGAGCATTTGCACCAGAAACTGTTGTACTTGCCATCCTGCGTTGCAGTTGTTACAGAAATACGCAGTAATTGCTCTGGTTCAGATTAGCGTATTATTGCCATTTTCTTCAAATAAAAGCAGTGTCTTTTGCAAAAGCATTTATTTATCTAAAAATAGTAGTTTTCTTACATTTTTTAGAAAATATTATGCATAAAATTTTGTTTTTCCTCCTTTTTTGAAAAGAAATTTTCGCCTAAACCTAAAATCTGCCTCAGTCAAAAATTTAATAAAAAAGATTTCGGTTAAAATTAACATTTTTATATTTAACTGAAAAAAATATTAGATTTATGAAGATATTGCTCATTGAACTTAAAGAAATTATCTTTAATTTTAAAAAGGGACCATCGAAATCGGATAACTTAGAGACGAGATATGCGATGCGGATATATATACCATTGAAAATTGGCGATGGCCGCCATCTTGGCTAGCTACATTTTTGGAATGTCTATCACGTATTTTCGTGCTCTATACGTGCCAGTGTACAAGTGCTGAATGTTTCATCTGGTGCCCCTGTTTTATACCAACAACTTGTCTGGCACAAGGACTAAAGCGGATTCAGAGTAGTGCAGCCTCAGTTTGAGTTCCTAATTACTTCCTTCCAGATAGTGTGAAGTAATTTCAAAAGGAATTGCTAGTATTCATCTAGAAAATTGCGACAGTTTGGTGTCAGATAGAAGTCTTGACGGCGATACGACGTTGTGCAATCACATGATTGATTATGATGACCAGTCCTCGCTCAACAACATATGATACTCAATAAAAAATACTTAAAGCACAATCACCAAGTTATTTCGTCGTAGCAATCCGTACACTTCATCAGTTGGTTTGAAAGGTACGAAAATATGGGTAAAAGAAAAAATTGGGTTAAGCAATTTTTCTTTTACCCTTGTTACGTTGCAAACCAGGAGTCGCCGTGGATCAGGCGGTAGCGTCTGACTACGAATCGAGCGGCTCGGGTTCAATCCCGGCCAGGACGCTGGAGACTTCTCGCAGTGTTCCCATGCGTGTCGCTCTGAGATGCACCAACCACAGTACATCAGATTGAGTACCGGAGTGTCGTTGGTAGTCCTGGACACCTTGGGAGGTAAAGGCGGTCGAGCGTGGGATTGACCACCCACCCACCCTCAGTTCGTGCCGTAGGTCGAGAATAGCTGAAGCTCTACCTTCACATCACCCAAGTGATAGCTGTACGGTTCTTTTCCTTTACCTTTTAAACCAATTAATAAGTCTCACGTAACGATAATAAAAATGTTTTCGGAGGTTTTAGTTATTATTATGTATCATATGTTGTTTAGCGAGGAACATTGGTTAGAAAACCAATCATTTTCTTTCAATTTATTTATTTTTTATTACATTTCTTTCTAGTCCAGTAACGTTTAAAAACTTGAGTCTTTTAGAAATAAGCGTATTTCATAAGAAAAATGTCCTCCATAAGTCTCAACGTATTAGCGAAAAATATTTTTGATTGTCTTCAGCAAATGCACGAATTGAAAATTTTATGTATGGCCTTTAGGCATCTAAAGCTCAGGCCGAAATTGTGCACGAGAAGCATTGAGCCAGTATATAGAGAAAAGTGAGTTCTTATATTGAACTTGAATATCTTCCATCATGCAACAGGGGTTTTTCCACTTTTTAATTTAAAAACCCTTTGTACATAAGAAATTTCCCCTCCAAAAATATTTTTCTTTTTTTTTTTTTTTACGCATCATTAATACCGGCCATATCCAAAAACGTAAAATGGAATATAAATTATTACTTTGTGTCAGATGTATTCGAGCTCTCCATATTCGTAAATTCATTTAAAATAAAACAAGGCGTTGTCAACGTTTAATTTCAACACCAAGAGAAGATTTTACTCGAAACTTGCAGTGAGGATGGAAATTTGAGTAATTCCCGATAATATGACTTATCATAAGTAATTGGAATTTAATATTAGAAATCAACAAACATGGTTTATCTTCATATTAATATTGCCTATGTTAATCAGATCGTAAGAATCCTTAAGAACAACAAAACCTGGACTCATACTCATCATCCCACTTTTATAACTAAATGGGTCGTAGTAGCGTATGCTTTGCCTTCAGTAGACATCATTTCGTTAAAAATGAAGGTCTGTCTGTGGCTATAATAAACCTTTGTTCCTATTTTTGTAGATTGTTTCTAAGGAATCCATTGTTATTCATATCCATCTCTCTCTCAGAAACTATAGTATTAAATGTCTGCTTATGCATAATACCTAAATGTATATAGTACTTATTTAATAACCATGTCTAAGTCCTATCGTGAGATAGATATCTACAGATGTGATCCATTTTATGATTTATTTTTAAAGACGTTGAAAGGTAGTCAACTAAAAGACGGTAATCCTATCTAATGCTGTTTTTTGAAATAGTCTTTTGTATTGATATTAAATAAAGCATACTTTGTATTACTATGAAATAAAAGTGATTGTTCAATAAATGGTGTCAGCTCATTTTAATATATTCATAAAACTCAGAAGTAGATCGTTTATTTAAGAGTGAGTGAGTATAAACAGTGACTTTTATCGGTTTTCAAATAAATGACAAGTAACACTATTTTTCAAGTGGGCACTCACCAGCATCTATAAGAGATATATCTTTAACATCAGCATACAAAACTGACTTTGTGTGCAAAAAAAGATTAGGTGAAAGTGGTTCAAGAGAAATTGGCGGGAAAATTTATTAATAGCATTGTTTGTGGTAGGCTACTTCTGTTGCTGGTTTACACTCAATGCCGCGCACTACGGTCATACTGATCGAAGTTTCCCATAGTTTAACCAAGCGAATGCCAGTAACATACTTATACATAAATCCTAGAGCCATCTTACAGCATTTTGCTCTCGGAAGTGTGCTTGCTGAAGGACATCATCATTTGGATATGGACGAGTTAGGTGTCCAGAGTTGTCTGTCTGTCCCACAAACGGAAGTTACAATATACAGTAGCAATGAAAATGCATGTAAGTTTTTTTTATAAAAAAAAAAAAAGTTTTAATGTCTACAGTTACATATTTGTCTTACAAGATATTTACAAGTACAAAAAATGGCACTACAAAATAATTATATTTCATCACTTCGAGCAATAATTGTTGCTTCATATTAATTAATTATAATCAAATCAGCTGTTACAAACTGTTCGAAATGATTTAGAAAAATCCATTAACATTCCAACAGAGGGAATTAATTGTAAAGATTAAAGAAAGTATTAATCTGTACATCATAAAAAAATATCAATTTCATTCAAGTCGTAAATAATACTAGAATTATGCAAGTTAACCTTCCGCTGGTTTGCTGATTTCCAGCCAACTTAAGGATATAAACCGATGATATCCAGCATTACATATTCCTGTGTGTGTATTGCTTTTTCTTTCTTCAGGAAATCCAGTGCTGCCCCCTACAAATTCAAACGATCAGAGCATAAAATTCATAACTATTCAACGATTTCTGTGCAAACCCCATTTCTTTCATTTTCTGTTTTGTACATTATTGAGGGAATATGTACAGTTATAATAATGAGACTGTATAAAAAATGAACAGTTAAACATAGGCGCGGACAGACTGCAATTTGTTTCCTTGCGATTACTGAATCGGAAGTGTAGTGTAAAACGGTGTCAATGAATGTAACGTCACAGTCAACCCCGTGCAGCTTTTGCCCGGACGGGCAGGTACAGTTATGGACAAAAGTGTCGTCGCATGTCTGTGACTTTCCTTAGTTCAAAAATATATACACACATGACGCACTGTCCTGATATGTGACTAAACGACGGCGATATTTACAAAAATTTAATTTTTCGCAGAAAAAAATACCAAGTTGTATAGTTCCCTCGTTTTATCTCGGAGTGTGATATTTTTGTAACGATGGGAACTATCAATCGTAATTTTAATTTTCTTTAGCAGATGCCACACGCGGAAAGAACGTCTTCGCGAATCTGGGAAATATTCTTTAGAAATACTTTTGTCCACAATTGTACAAGTTTCCTCCTAGCACGTGGCGCTATCTGTAATTTCTTCTTTCAGCCAAACACTGAGAGCGCGCTACGACTGTCAACTGTTTGCACTCGCTTATAAGGAGGGGGCAGAAGGTGCTTGCACGAGGTTACACTACTTGCACTATCAGCGACCACGCGAAAAGCAGACGTGCAAGCTGTACCGGACGTAAAACTGGATCGTAATGTTAGGATCACTTTTTACACAATGAACGAATAATCCTCTGAAAAATCAACAGAACTAAAAGT
This sequence comes from Lepisma saccharinum, assembly GCA_022664845.1. Classification (NCBI taxonomy): domain Eukaryota; kingdom Metazoa; phylum Arthropoda; class Insecta; order Zygentoma; family Lepismatidae; genus Lepisma; species Lepisma saccharinum. The sequence continues at coordinate 25,048 of JAGDQP010004464.1, forward strand.
GTAGATAAATTCCAACCCGAAGTTTAGCGCACTTTACTTGGAAATGAAATTGTTATTTATGGCCTTTAGGCATCTAAGGCTCAGGCCGGGATAGGGGTCGGCCAGGGCCTATGATGAAGGTGTCATCCCGGCATTTGATTGGTGTGACTGAGGGAAAACATCAGTCAGGATGGTCGACAGCTGGGATCGAACCCACGATCTCCCGAATCCTATGCCAACGCTCTACCACTGAGCTACAGCGGCTTGGTCATTTTTCACTTGGAATAAACCAAAGTAATTTAGTAGAAAAGTATAAGTAAGTTATTCAAAACAAATCTATCAGATGAAAAAGATGGCAACCATGATTTAGTAGTCCATCTGATGGAGCTCATTTCAAGCATAATTATTTGTTTTTAAGAACTGTCTGCGTTCGCAACTTATCAGTCAATGCTACACGTACTTTCCAACCCCATTACTACGTAAAAAAGGAACTTTAAAATTGATAAGAGTGCGACACACCTAGGTTTGAATTTTGAGGAGCAGCATTGGAATTTCTTGCAAAAGGGGTGGGGTGGGGGGGGGGAAAGTTGCTTTACCTTGCCTTTACAGTAAGACATTACGTACGAACGGAATTTTTCTGGCAGTATTCGCTGTCTATAATACTCCCTATCACACTATACATGTAACTCTATCCTCAACTTCAGGAAGCAACTTCATTCAATCCGACCTCCCGTATCGGGACGGGTGTAAGCCATAGTGCTGTCACTACCCACATAATTAATTTTATCTTATCAATCCGACATGTATATAGGTTTCCGTGTCATTACTTCTGGTGTGACCTATCACTATACTTAGTTATATACGAGAAAATGACTGCGCTGCCACCAGGTGATGGCGCCACGTGGAACGACTCACTGAGAAAATGTCTATTATACTGTCTGGTGTTAATTTTGTGGCATCTAGAAGAACAACCCGTGCCAATTGTTCCTTCCCTTTGGTAGCATTTAATTCGCGATTAACTTTTGGGTGGATAAACAGTTTTCAGTAGAGTTTTCTGTAACTCTACAGAAAATCAGTTGCCCAAAACACTACACAAATCAGTACATCCATTTCCTAGTACTAAACAAAAGAAATTCAACTTGGATCAAAGGGTAAAAAACTTTTGATGCCGATTGTACTTGAAGAAGAACAGTTTCAATCAAGTCCGTATGAAATATTGGAAACAACATATATTTCCGTTCTCAATTCTATACAAGCCAGCTATCACATCGGTTTTTAAGTTCAGAGCAAGCCAAATGCCGATAGAGACAGCGATGATCTTCCTCAGGCCGCCGTCGGGGCGTCGACAAGTAGTCGGGCCATTTTTCCGGGGCCCCGACTTGCCGTCATAGGGGTGAAAAACCTCACTCGTCGGCCCGACCAAATGCCGACGTTGCCTGTTTACTGGGTTAGGAACGGAAAATTAGTCTTTACTTGAATGTAGGATCAAGAGTTGTAAAGTCGGCAGTCAACTGATTAATGTCACCACTCCTCCACACAAAAAAACACTAGTGACATTTATAAAGTGGTAATTTTTGATAAGATACAATCTAATGCTATTAATCTTATTATGTTTACTGCAGGAAGATCACCTTATGTCTGCTTATATTTAGTTTGAGGGGAATGAATACATAAATTAAACTATAACAACTTAATGTACTTTTTAATTTATGAAGTTTGTCTAGAAAAGTAATTCGCGATTAATATCAAAAAAGTTAAAATGGAAAATATACAGAACGGTTATTCTGCCGGTACTGTACGGTTGGTACCACTCAACTGGAACGACCCTGGCAAATGGACATAACTTGCGAGTTTTTGAAAATAAGGATTTGAGAAAGATATACGGGTCGAAACAACCGGAGAATGGAGGAGACTGCGTAATGAAGAATCCACAGACTGTATGATTCACTCCATGTTAGAAAAATAATGAATCACGAATGCTAAGATGGGCAGGCCATGTAGTTCGGATGGGGAAAAGCTAAATTTATATTCCACCGTGGTTGGGAAGACTGAGACGTCGTTAGTGGGGTTATATTATAAGGGATCTACGAGCGGTAGGTGTTCGTGATGAAAACTGGGTTGATCTTGCCCAAGATATAATTCAATGGCCAAATATATGTTACTGCGGCGATGAACTTGCGAGTTCCGTAAGCCATTGAATTAGTCTAGAAAATAATGAACTGATTTGATCGAAACAGCAATTTATTTATAAATCAACTTTATCTTCTTCAAATTATTTTAAATAAACGACACTTTTTGTCATTTGACGGACCAAAATTCTACATTAATACTATACTTATAGAACAGTCCTCAGTTGTGATGAAGTTTTATTCACTAAATTCCCGTCGTGCTGTTACCGCTCATACACTTCATTTTATCTTTATCTTTTATTCACTAATTTCACAAAACATTTTTCGGGCTCACACCGGGCACCATCTTCAGGTGTCAATAACTTTTGTTAAATGTACATGTATATATACAAATAGAAATGTTTATATACACGTGTGGTAACAAACATATTAACAAGTTTTCTCCCCCTGGTCTTGTGGTTACCGTCGTTGACTGCTGATCGTGGGGTCCCGGGTTCGATTCCCGACTCTGCCAACGGACTTTTTTTTTCAAAGCGTGAGGGTCTGGAACGGTGTTCACCCAGCATCGTGATGTAATTGGGGAGCTAGTGTGAATAAAAGACGGTGGCGATCATAGTTGAGAGCTTCGGTTGTCCTCTCGCAACACGTCTGGTCAGCGTGGGAGCAGTAGACCAACTCCTCCTCCCGGGAGAGGCCTCATCCACTAGTGGACTGAATATGGTTGTGAATTAAAAAATCTCGATACTTGAAAATGGCCTCCGGTATGAGATCGAAAAACTGCTTCGTGAAATGAGTGAACAAAACGTCATCGCACCGGAGTACAATATAAGTACGTGTAGTAATTATTTACTTCAAAATAGTTCCCTTGGGGAGCCAAACATCGACGGAGACGTTGTTCCCACTCCTAGCAACAGTAATGGAAGTCTTCAACTGACATTGCCTTCCGTTGTTTCGTCGCGACCTGCTGAATGTTCTCAATAGTTCCCATAATGGATACAACAGATTGGAGTTGACATTTCTGGAAACAAGAAATTATTACATGGACTAAGATCCGGGGAAGTAAGAGGACATGTGCTACCTACCACATGAATACTCTTTGGTAGTCACAAAGCTATGATCGACGTTTCATAGTGACAATGATTGGTACAGCTGTGGACAAAAATACTATGGCATATCTTTTTAAAGAATAGTTCCCATTGCGTTACAAAAATATCACTCATTGAGATCAAATGAGGAAACTATACAATTTGGTAGATTTTTGGACTTAGAACTTTTTTGTCCTCGAAAAATTATATTTTTTGCAAATGTCGCCCTTGTTTAGTTACAGATCGGGATAATGTTTTCCTCAAACGTGTGTAATATGATTGTGCATATGTCTGTAAGTCAACAAATTTATACGATGTTTCAATAGATTTATTTTTGAAATAAGCAAAATCAGTTATAGACATGCGACAAAACTTTTGTCACTAACTGTACCTTATAAAATTTGAATCATTGTGAAGGATCTTCGTATCATCTACAAGATATTCTGATCGAGCAGGACTTAGGCAAAACGGAGTTTACCGTCCAGTCTCTTTCTCTACGAGAAAATATTTGAAAAAAAAAAAAAAAAAAAAAAAGTCTGGTGGCACCACTTAACTCTCCGAATCGAAGTTCATGTAACGATTTCCTGCTTGCAGTAATCAAAACCCTACTCCGTGGTCACCATTTTGGAACTGCAGACAGCATGCAGCAGATCGCGATCCACTACCAGAAAGCTGTGACAATTGAAGATTTCCAGCGCTGTTTCAAGGAGTGGGGACGTCGTCTCCGTCTGTATGTTGCATCCGAAAGAATTTTGGAAGGAGATAAAAAGTTGTTAATAAATGTTTTTTATAGAATGTGTCAATACTTTCTAGACAGATTTCGTTGTTATGTTTTAATTACATATCTCAATTGTGATCATTACTGAGAAAGCACGAAATTCTTACAATTCTTCCCAAGGATATAATTGCCACAAGTGAATTTCAATTATCCATTACGAGGGATGGATTCAACGAATCTCTCATTCATTTACATTTAAAAGACTTCACGACGCTATATGCTATACATGTTGATAAGGAACACAACGACGTTATCCGTGTTCGGCTACAATAACGATATACGTTCTCAACAGTATATAATATTCTGTATAATCGCTGTTATTCGCCGCCGATTTGTTTATCGTACTGCCAAGCAAAGTTGGGGCACGGATACTGGGTTGTTGTGCGAACGTTGCTGCTATTTTGTGGTTGATTTTTTTTATTTATGGCCTTCAGGCCGGGAAAAGGAAGGTGTCGGTCAGCGCCTATGTCGAAGGTGCCATCCCAACATTTGCCTGGTTTGACTGAGAAAAAAACCTGTCAGGATGGTCGGCCGCTGGGATCGAACCCACGACCTCCCGAACACTACGCCAACGATCTACCACAGAGCTACGGTGGCTCGGTTGGTGTTAAAGGCATAAAACTACGGCGACCAGCGTGGAACCACTTCTTTACCACTTGACCAAACAGAAACTCAGACTCTGGTTTATTTTTGGTTTTCATGTTTCAGAATTCATGTTTTTAAACGGGAAACATAAAACATTATACATGTATAAGGTAAACTTTGAATAGATTACGGATTAGTACTTGCGTTCGTTTCTCACGAAAATAACGTGCACCAACGAACACATCACACAATTAAAAGTAATTAACATATTTAAATACATAATTTCATTATAGATAATGGAGAGGAGACAGCGTTCGTTACATGTGGTCGACCATACCTCTGATCCTTGATCCTAATATGCTAACTTTGACATTTATTTATAGCCTTTGGGCATCTAAGGCTCAGGCCGTACTATACTAACTACTTCATCCAGATCTATTTTGTTCAAGCCTTTTATTCCTTTGTTTCTCTTTATCTTAAGCAATCCTCATCTTTTCAATATAATTATTTTCTCAGATTCCATTCTCTGTTTTTGATATCCACTTTTTTCTGACTGACTCTAAACCAGTTTCATTTTTCAACACAAAAATCCATACCAGTCCCACTTCCCAACAGTTCATCTGTGCTACTCGTTTGTGTCCTGTCCGTGCCTGATGGCATCTTGGAACTGTTACTGTACTATCTGTTCAATCACATGTAACACTGGCTCCTCTCTGCCATCGATAATAAGATCATGTCTAGAAATTTATGAGTTACTTTTCGTTGTGTGATGTATTTATTAGTACATTCAAAATTTACCTTATAAATTTCGTATCCCGCCTACTGCTTTTCATGTTTTACGTTATACATATAATAATAGTGTGAATTCAAATAATTCGACTACTACCCAGGGCACTGATTCTGCCAGAATTTCTAGTTACGGGTGTGCAAAACAAATAATGCGGATAGTATGTCAAAAAAATATATGTTATACGGGTCAGTCTAGTAGTTCTTTGGACTTCGGCCCGTCACGATTGGACCTACAGCTTAATTAAAATCCACAAACACCCATGCGCCTTCCGGGACCTTCGAGGAGATAGCAGGGTTTTAATAAGACTTTTGCAGGGTTCCTTTTGATTTTTAACCGTAATAACGTTGCGGGGGGGGGGGGGGGGAGAGAATCCTTGTCTCCGGGATTCACTATTAGCACTAATTGCGATCTAACTGTACATCAACCTGTGACCTTTCACACTCCCAAATAAGCCATGCAACTGATGCTGCTTCACGTAATAGTAAACTACTCCTTTATAATAAGTATTTTTCTTCGGCCTTCCCTTTCATTACGGTAACTGTTCCACCACTCGAAAAAAAACAGAATTTAAATGAAGCATTATCAATTAAATTCTGAGATTACACAAACATACAACAAGCAACAGTAGCTTTACAATATCCTGTTGTTCTCACTCCGCACACTACTACGGGCAAATGACAATAACTTTAGCTGCTAGGTGATTTCTGTGTAATCACTAACCTTGAAATGTAGTTACGTACTGTCTTTAGCTTTACTGTGTTGACATATTTACAGCAAAAAATCAGAAGTTAAAAACAAAATTTAAATTTTTGTGAACAAACGGACTGCGAGTACAAGTACGTAATTCATGTTAGTACTGTTCCAGCAGTAACAATAACCCTTACAACAATCCTGTTTGAGTTTAAACCACAGAGTATGGTACAATATTTAAAAACATCAACTCAGTACGAGTTAAATACAATATCTATTCAGAATGTTCCTCGTATTCGAGAAACCAATATAGGACCTCCATATGCACAAGCTAATGTTCATTAAGAATACAGATCTAATATAATCTACAAAAGAACATTACAATAGGCTTCTTAAGGAACAGTAACGTATCACACTGATACTCAGTTTGCGCAGAAAAATAAAACACAGCGTGAACGAAAGACAGGAAATACAGTACAACGGACAACAGTCCATCTAATACAGCACAATCGTGCTTTACATCTATTTTTAATTCTAACTGAATCCTTGAATTAAGGATTGCAAGTTCATCCTATATATAGATCGTCAATAGTTTCTTTGCATAGAAGCACAGCAAAAAAAAAATAAGGACTATAATTACTAAGGCATTGTCATAATGCAGTATATATATAAAAAATTACACAATTTGCTATTCTTTTCACATCAACATTTGACACTACTAAGTTGAATAAAATATTTTTGTTTTAGTGATGAAATTGAAGCCGCAGTGACCTTTGAATATAGCAAAATACATTTCAGGTACAGTATTGTTCTGCAACAGATGAAGTTCATTGACTCTTGCTTAAAGTAAGGATTATAAAAATCCAAAAAAATAAAAATAAAAAAAGAACTTAAACATTCTTTATACAATAATGACTTTCCATTGGAATGTGAATTTTGACCACAGGAAAACACATCAGCTTCCTCTGAACGTAGTGTAGCCAAACGGACTCACTTGAAGACAGATATTGTAGTGTTCGCTTGGATTTTGGATGTCAAACACGACCTGCAAATGAAGCAAATAATTCTGCATCTAATACATGGATGTACACTGAGGATCAGGAACAGTAGTTACGCCATGTTACACAAACACATTAAGAAAACAATTTATAAGGCAACCAATAAAGTTTTCTCGGATTTTGATCCATCAAAGATAGCATGAAGCAGTGACTCCGCCAGACCTCCCCCCACCCTCAAATGGTCGAGAGCACTCCCCGAACTTCAGAACTTTTACGGTCAAAAATCGATAGACACCGTGCAAACCTCCACTTACACCCTCCCAATTTTTACTTAACACCCCACCCACAAACTGAAAATCCTGGCGGAATCCCTGGTATGAAAACCTAAAATCAGGAAGTCATCATCAAAAGCAATGATCCGTTTCGAACGCTCGGGCAGAATATGGATCCTACGGTGGTAGAATTCAGATAAACGCAAATCAAAGATGTTGTTCAGTGCGTATATCAGCACCGTCGTTCGGTCATCGTCCCACTTTGTACCGGTTTGCAAGCTGATGGAAGTGTTGTCGAATGGCTTCCGCATTGCAACTGAATACTTCTTTCGCCCAATGCTTTATATGTTTGGCCATTATCGAGTGCTTCGCTGTTGATATAATTTATTTATGGCCTTCAGGTATCTCAGGCTGAGAAATGATGGTGGAGAGAATGTAGTCGGCCAGGGATTAGTTAGTTATGTACCATCCCTCCATTTGCCTACTGTGCATGAAGAAAAACCTCCATCAGGAGGGGCGGCAGCTGGGATCGCTCGCAGGAACTTCCGACTGCTAAGCAAACCCTCGACCAACTAAGCTACGGCCACTCGGTAAGCGCCACGTCAACTATGGTTTATAGACGGTCTGTACGTGGGCGGATTCCTCTGGAGCGATTCATCACCGTCCTTAAATTGTTAAACCACTGTTGTACCGTCCAATCATTTACCACATCCCTACCGAATGCCTGGCATATTCTTCTTCCTACTGCACTTGCGTTCGTTTCCAACTTAAAACTCGTAGCGTACGCGCCAGTATATCACTATTTGAGATTCCATGTTTGAACTACTATCACTGACGTCCCCGTTTAACTGCGATGACCACTACCAGTCGACTACAAGTGAAATACGTTACCTTCCTCTTATTTGCCTCACCTCTGAAACGAATGGTGTGGGAAGTGCGTGCAATTCGACCACTCGAAATTCCAACATGACTTTATTGAGTGCCTTTAAAATAATAACAACTTAGTAACAAGAGGAATTGGAGAGAGAATAAACGAATACTTGTCAGTATTTTTTAGACACAGCTAGCAGAAGACGGAAGGATAGAACAGGAAATAACACGTAATTATAAAAAGAAAGGTGAAATAGTTTATCGAAAAGTGAAACTATGGGGAAAAAACTGGAACTGATGCCATATATATCCTTTTATAATCACATCGACGGCAAAAATATATGTTTTAGCAGAAAGAGCGTAGAGCAGATGAACAACCGAAAACATTACAGGCGTTTTTTTGGGGGGAAGGGTGCATTCAAAGGGATAAAAAGGACTAGCAAAGGTAGTTGGAGCGTTTTAGCGAAATGATACAAGATAGGAGGATAGTGAAAAAAATACAGGAATACAACATACAAGGAGGAAGAACAAGGAACATTAGCACGAAATTAGTTGTAATATGCAGGCATGAAATCAATGATGCACTTACTTACCATACCATCATCGAGAATGCAACGTCGCAATATGTGTCAATTTTTATTACGTATTAGAACAAGGTTTTCCCAACTTTTTCGGATGATGTAGTCAAACATTTGACTGTGCACTACTCAGTAATGCTATGATTTAGTTATGAACTTAGGAACTAAATTAGTTATTTTTTTTTAAGTCTTATTTTATAACCAAAATACAGGAAACTGTGCAGTGACGAAATTATTCGTATTCACTTTTGTTCGTTGAAATTAACTTTTTTATTTTCTTCTACAAGCTTCCGTATTACAACTGGAACGTGCACCATACTTATGGAAAACATACTTTATAACAAAATCTATTAAAAAGGAAATACTAACCTCAACAAATGGATAGAAACTGTCATGGCGTCGCAGCTGAAAATATCGATCTACATCGAAGTGCATTCTATAACGACCTGCATTTGCATCTTTTTGTTGCAAAAACTCAGCAAACTGTCCTTGTGAGTCTGTAACACTAAGAAAAAAAAAAAGATTAGCACAAAAAAATCACAAGAACTGTTCACACATTTTCTTATCGTGTGAAGTTAGTATTGAGTTTTCAATGGAGATGTGACATATACTGACGGAAAGTGAAATCCCAACTCCACGGAGTTACATACTAGGTGAATGAAAATTGGATAATAGATTCATCAACATGATGTATTGCGTCGATACACGTTACAAGGTCAAAACTAAGATATTAATGCCTTGTATAACTGGACTAGAAAGTATGACTTCAACATACAAAAATATTCATACCAAGCGGCTGTAGCTCAGTGGTAGAACGTTGCCTTAGCATTCGGGAAGTCCTAAGATCGATCCCAGTGGCCGACCATCCTGACTGTTTTTTTTTTCAGGATTTTTTCCTCAGTCACACCAGGGAAATGCCGGGATGGTACCCACAAAATAGGCCCTGACCATCTACCTTCCACAATCTTCTCCCCCACCTTATCCCGGTCAGAGCCTCAGATGCCTAAAGGTCTTAAAAGAAATTCATAAATAAAAAAAAATGAATGTTCAAATATGGCCTTTAAGGTTTCTTACATATACATTATTCCATGAATAGGCTACCAATATGCAGAGTAAGTTCAATTAGAGATTTGCGTGTATTAACTGATGCTAAACTATTTTTTACTGATCATATGAACAATTTGGCTAAGGCCTATAAACAACTCGACTTTATAACTGGAAATGGTATTAACTTAAAGAAACTCAATGCGTTAAAATTTACATTTGATTTATTAGTTAGAAGCAAGCTAGAATATGGATTAGTATATACGGTCTCATTGTGTAAATTTCACTCAAATAAGTTAGAATCTATTCAAAAGATATTCCTGCGATTTTTGTATTTCAAAAGATGTCACAGTTCTGCAATAATTGCAAAAGTTCTATGTTCAAGACTACTGACTGAATATAACTATATCAATCTCTTTAAGAGACCTATGATAAATAAGCAAGTTATTTTGCACCAAAAAGTGAATAGCAAACATGATATTTTTGAATTTCTGCAACATCTTTCATTTAAAACCGCGAGATGTTAAAATTAGAACAAGATACCTATTTAAACATGAAACTTTGCCCTGGATTAAAAGATGTGAAACATACAATGATCTATCAACAGAACACCCCACAGCTGGATTTCAGATTATCATTTCCACGCTATCTAAAGACACTAAATTTAGTCCATATACTCCAATTAACCATGTTGAATATATGTAATAATAACCCCCAGTTTTACAATCGACCGCTAAGCTTGAGCCTGGGCTAAGTTGAGGCCAAGCGGCGTACGCAGAATATGACTTGGCCTCAATTTAGTGCTGACTAGTAAATTAGCGGTCGATTGTAAAACTGGGGGTTAATATTTCTTCTTTTATGCGCTTCATGTAAAAGAGCCCAGAAATAGTTTAATAACATTTAAATTGTAGTCACTGAATATTGTTTAGTTTTGTGTTGTGCTCCATAGTCTGTGGTTAGAGCGTTGGACTCATTCCGCGTGGTCCCGGGTTCAATTCCCGGCTGAAGTCCCACTTTTCGGCGTCGTGAGGTAAACTGAGGAGTTACGTGAATAAAGACGTGACGGCCACTCGGTCTAGAAAGAACACATACGTCTGTTCGTGGCCAGGTGGCGCGCAGTACTGACCACACTGCCATCACTCATGTGGACGCAGTTCCACCAACCGCGGACAGATGGCGTTGGGGCAGGACCCGTGGTTATTATTATTATTTGTGTTACTAAATATTATTTTCATTTTTATTTGTATTTTTAGCTTGTTCTTCTTTCCATTTTCAACTGATGTATGTTTTTATGTGTTCACTGTATTTTTAGCTGTGTAAGTCGTCTATAATTAGAGCTTACGTCTCTGTTGAAGGCAATATTTAAAAGAAAAAAGAAAATCCCTGATGTCGATAGCGGAACGTGCAACTTTCCAAAAGATGTTCACCAGATCTCCTCCTGACCCGTGTAGTCCATCACTGACACTAAAACAAACAGAAATGGCTCTCGTCCGTGAGGAGAACACAGTTCCATTCTCCCTGCAACAAGTTGTAGCGCGATACCAGCGCAGACATATTTGACCGTGACCAGGAATAAGCAGAAAATAGACTACAGGACGCCTCGCGTGGTGGCCACCATTCTCCAGTAGTACACGTATCAGAAAAGTTCACGTTGTGACGCTGGATCTCACGGTGGCTCAAATTGCTGGTGCAGAAACCATTCGATTGGGCACGGGCATCCTGTGAACGCGCCGGTCTTCTCTTGCTCAAGTCAAGCGCGAGGACCAGGACGTCGGTCTTTTAGTTAATAGTGTCTACACACGACAAACAGTTGTACACAGTAGAGACTTTTTGACCCAGCAATGCCGCGATCTCATGATAGGAGAACACATTCTCTCGAAAACTTACCACACGGCCTCCTATAATAAATTCGGTTAATTGCCCATATGCAAACCCTTGTTGACTTTCGGACATTCTGTATACCCAAAGCACACGCTACAACAGCCTCTCACAGTGACATCACATGCCTACGGGAACAATTCACTGCTCATGCACCGTGGCGCTGCACGCGCAACCTGGGAGGTCACGTGTATCACACACCTGCCGTAACTCATTCTTGCTGTTGGGATTTCATTCTCCGTCAATGTATATACAACAACAACAAAAAGAAATTCCTTCCTGTTTACTTGTAACTGAGTTCTGGTTTTGATGGTATTTCACCTTTTCGATGTAGTTGTAATCGCCAAAGTGCTCTACGGTTATGTTACATAAAATAGCACACACGGGCAGGAAGAGAAAAATAACATTTTTACGCACATTTTTTAACCTTACAAAAGATATTCTATTTAGAATATTTAGGTTGATGAAGCTATCCAAGAAGGATTTACATACAAAAGCCGACTATATAATCTACACGGGGCAATTAAATGTTGACGATATATTCAAACCGATGAAATGGTACCACCGCATTATCAAGGAAAACAAAGAAGACGACAAAACCTGGATAGGTTTACCTTTGCATGAATTACAGCCAGATCGAGAAAAAAAAAAAAAAATACGCTAAAAAAGTTGAAACCTGCCCTCAAACCTTCTAAAAGAATACTATACTAAAATCCTAAAAGAATACTAAATCAAGATTTTAGTCAATTTAGAAGTTATTTGGTCTTTTGCTAAAAAAAAACATAGAGTGGAGTTTTGCAAGTCACCTGTCAGTGTAAGGACCATACTCGAAAGACTAGAGATGGACCAAACATCATAAGTACGTAGGAATGACCAGATAGGAGATAATAATGAATTTCCGACATCTGGCCTCTCACAACACTAAAAACTACCGTACAAACTACTGTATCTTATCAGGGGTATATGAGAACATTTTTATTCATACAACAAACCAATGAATGAACTGAAATCAGCTATAAAGTTAATTACTGATTTTATATTTAAGGCCCATACAGCCAGGTATGCTTCTGCATGTCACGTACCTGAGGGATGACAACCCTCGACGAGCATTCATCCAGGGCATTGGGAAGGGAAAGGATGCGGCCGACAGGGTCTTTGCTGAGGTACCATACGGGAATTCGATTAGTGAAACTGACGGAAACTGGAAAATCTCACTCAGCATGGGCGGCAAAAAGATTCGAACCTGCCTGTCTCCCCAGTGCAAGTCCGCTATTATAACTGGGAAATCTTAAGATTTTACTAATTTTGAGCCATCTGTAAGCAAAGTAAAAACTTTGACTAACTAAATTACGTGTTCTTACCCTTCACAAAGAAGAATCCATTTGCTGTCTTGAAGTTTGTAAAGACTAACGCCAAGACCAGCGGCCGGCAAACCTCTTGAGATGTCAGTCACTTTACAAGAAAGGGGCCCTCTTGGTGGCGAAGGCCGGACTACTTCTATTACCTACATACAAAAAAAAATCTCAAAGCTCAGTAACCTTGTCATTTGATGTGCACCAATAAATAAAAACAAGCCATTACATAAGCATACAAAATGAGTGTGAACATATATACTAACATTGCCTTTTTTCTACACCATGTACTTTCCTTTTGATTTTTTGCTGTTCTAAATCTTTAGTAATGTTACATTCGTTTAATATGTTGTAACCTTTTTTCATTATAGATAAACCGAAAAGAAGTTATAAGAAAGCCTTTTATCTGGATACAATTACAATGACAAGGGCAAGACGAAATATAATTTGTAACTTTATTCTAATTCTATTAGTTTCTTTCTCTCTCTGTTCCATTTTCTGTTATCATTCGAAATGACTAATAGTTTGCAATATGACCGTGCCCGAAGGAAGGGACCTTACGGCTAAAGAAATCTTTTGGAGAAAACCTCGTTTGAAGTTAATCTCGTTGGTAAACATTGCAAAACACTGTGAGTCACATCTGGCGGTCGGAAGCTATTCGGAAGTGTCTGAAACGTTCAATAGATGTTCCATATTACACGTCGATGTCTTGTTTCGACAGCGATTGGTATCGATAGTACAGATTTTACAAAACGATTAATTATATCTACGAACAGTCTTTTGTTTCATCGCTTTTATCTCGGTTATTTTACAAGATAAACATTCGCGGTAAACTGCATTTCAAAGAGGCGGTTCTATAGATTTACGAACACATCCACACACACTCTAAAAACGGTTTTTGTAGCCGTAAGTTCCCTTTTTTCGGGCATGGTTACATACAGGAGTTAGGGTTTTGCTTCAGAATTAACTTGGGAGTAAAGCACTGTTCCTGTATTGTAAGCTCGAAGCCGTCACTGCTGTCTTGGTTAAAGAAGAAAATCATGTGCTATATTTGAAAAGAATGTATGCTTTATATCCCCCTGTCTCCCTCTCCAGTGACTGTATACTATAATTTCGCACTGTAGAATAACTTTGCATTGCAGAGTATGTAATACAGTATACTTCAAAATACTTTAATTATCTTAATAAGAAAGAGAGGCAGCATGAGGCAGGAGTAAAATTACATAAAATATATTTTTAATGTGTAGTTCCTAGCATGCTTTTAAAAAAAAGTTTTTCATATATGTATATTTGTTCCTTGTTCATATTGTCGTAAACTAGCCGACATATGACTTTGATTTATTTATTTTGTCTAATCACTTACAAGACTCATTTATTTTGACTTATTTACAAATGACAATCAGCATGGTGAACCGGTGGATGTTTGCCATTACCTTCCATCGGACGAAGATGACGTCCTAAGGACGGAACCTACAGCTTAACGTCAGCTCCGAACCATTTATGTCCCCACCGGAAATCGAACCCGGCCCGTCGGCACATGTTTCCCCTCTTGAGGAAGGGGCACGAGGAAACAATGAGAACAACGCACGGAGGGTACTACAGTCGGTCACGCGTCAAGTCTACGGTCACAGTGTAGTCATGGGTTCAACGCAACTGGTGAGGCGGCTCTTTGCTGCGTAGTCCCGTCTTTGCTACTGAAAATGACAAAAGGGCCATACCATGCGAAAGTGGACAAAGCAGTCAATTTTGGATTTAAGAAGTAGCAACACTTTTTATACATCAAATTAAAGAGAAGGGTATATAAAAAAAAGAAGAAGAAGAAGAAAGCAGCAATTACTATGACCTAAAAGTAACGCATGAGGTAAAAAATGCACCAATAGCCGAAGTACGTACTTGATAAAACTCACTAATTTGGCAACACTGTATTGTTGATATATGACACAGGTAGTTTGCACTTTGACTGTTCTTGTAAGCTGTAGTAAGATTAATTGAATACTTGAGCATCATTGAACACTTCTGAAGTGAATTTAAACAATAAATGTGATTGTTGTCACTGCCAAAGACTTTACTATCACAGCAGTCACAAAAAAGGGCATATCGTTTGATAGCAAGTGCATGATAAATAGAAACAAAGTGAAATTTGGTAGAAGAAAGTTATACGACTGCTGAACATGTGGATAAAATATTTCAGAACAGGTAGTTTTTAATTCCAGGTAAAAACTAGCGTGACGGGTGTGACGAATTTACAAATTGATTTTTGGTGGCCTAAAGAAGGCACTAATTGGCTTAAAAAATAATGAAATCCTATCATTGGGTCCTATACACTGTGAATCTTCAGTACTTGTATTTCGTCTGCAAGCGGGACTATCGGAGCCATCACAGAAAATTCCTCTGTTTGGGTCTTATTTATGCGGCGAAGTTTTTGATGAGGCGTATTTTCAATAAAGTATAAGAACACATTCCCTGGGTTAGGATTCTCTTGTCTGCGGTCCTTAGTTGTAAAAATATATTTGAAATTATAATTTCAAGAAAAAATATATATATTTGTTAGTACTGGGTTCGATCCCCAAATAAGAAGATCCACGAATTGGGGACAGTATTCGGTGTTTGTTTTGGCCTGAGTGTTTGGTACAGTTGTTGTGCTACGGTTATTACTATTATTATTTATAACAATAATAATCCGTTGTTATTGTTGTGTCTGTATACAGTGTTTACACTTTGTTTGCTGTTGTGTTGTTTGTATGTTTTTAAATAGTCGTTGTTGTTTTATTGCCGTTGACATTTTCAACAGGCTGATGAGTTTCTATGGACTTGGCCTACAGTTATTTGGTTAAGTGGATTCCTAACCCCTTCGTGTGCTATTGTTGAGTTCGTAGAAGACAAGACATGTTACATAAAAATCAATAACAAATACTTTCACGACGGAAAATCTGAAAAACGATGACCACCAATGATTCTCACCTTCTCCTGGTAACTTTCATCCTCTGGCTCTAATGGGTCTGCCATATCATTATTGTCTTCGTCACTATGATTGGAATCCGAATCGCCACCAACAACTTTCGTTTTCCACTGTTTCTCCTCCATGGTCTGCGTGCCCTAGAAACGAACACCAATGCACTGTTAAGCAAGCAACGTAAAAAACAAAAACGAAACGAACAAAAAAAAACTTGTACAATATACACCCATTTTATACGGCTCTATCTTGAAGAATAACTAATAGTATTTGTTCTGTTTTTGAACCTTACATTTGATACTCTATTTCTCTTATTAGTGCAGTCGAGTGCTAAAATTTTGGGTTTACTTGAGCAAGGACAGATGAAATAGTTCGCTTGAGAGAATCAACAAACCATACACGACTCATCGCGCATAAGTTATTTCACACAAGCGTTGATTACGCTTCAAATAGAACGGAACACAAACACAACAAGTTTCACTTAATTTTGCAATCATATTGCCCATCAGGAAGGAATACTATTTTGTTGTACCGAGTCCTTTCACAGCGTTCTGTGGTCCCCTCCCTCTCAAGAATACAAATCTCATTACGTGATAAGTATTGGAAGAAATTTCATGAAAAAGTCTAACGGGGAACACTTTTCATATTTTAATATTAACTGGGAAAGATTCTTACAATGGTTTCCTTATTTCATTGCATTTTTAAGAGTTTCATAAAATAAATGTATTAATTCGACTTTGTCTTATCACTGCTAATCATCGATAAATATTGTTTTAAATTAAAATATAGTATGCTATTTTTCTCAAAACAGCCAAGCGCTGCGGGATGGCTTAAGTGTACCATCCTTTGTTGTTGTTGTTCCGCACAGTAAGGACCTCCGATCTAATTTCTAGCACTTTTTCCCCCCTTTGAAAGTTTGTAACGGCTCTCTATGAGAGGCAGTAGTTTCATTTATCTCGCTCGGAGTTTGAGGAACCTGACCCTTAGATTTGGTTCTCTTAGATCAATTCATGGAGTTGCTATACTTCTTTTTGTTATTATTATTTTTAGGAATTTTACTTTCGTAAAGTAAAACTCGATTGAATGTAACAACAATCACGGCTAACTCAAATAAGAAATAAAGAATTGCTTTGCACCGGCTTAACTTTAGTATCTCTCGGACACTATAAATACTTTTTACGTAAAAGAAAGTCAGAAGACTGATTCTTGAATGAATATAAGGATTTATGCATGATCTAACATACATTCAAGGATATAAACAAAGAGCTTCCCATTGTTTAACAATGCTACACACAATTTTATATTGCAGGATGATTATCATTGAAGCAGCATAAAATAACTATAATGAGAAGTATATCTCGTTGATGTCGTAACAATACAATATTTCCCCAACATAGATAAAGTCAAAGCGCATTTGACGAAGAATTACATTCTTAAGCCTCGCAGGCTATATTACCAACGACATCTTATTTTATTTCCTTCTTCTTCTGTCATGTCGTTTTGCTCTCAACAGTTTAGTCTAAGTTCTTGAATCTAATAACAATGTCATTTCAGCCTAACAGACAGTAATTGCCTTGTCAACATATTACTAACACATTGAAATCGCACCGATTCAAACAAAAAGACGCTTTAAACTATAGAGTTAGGAAGAAAATAGAGAACATACATGACGTCACATGAAGCCAAATTACGGTTCATCGGCAGCCATCTAGTGTGGCCCCATTAGAGTCCCTCTATACCGAGTACTGTAAGGATTGCCTTTTTCGATAGGAGGATGAGTGCACCTCAGAGAGGCAATACTAGCAAAAGAGGGTCTCTAAATATGGGGCCGGTTAATATGGCCGCAATGCCTCGTCCCTTCCGTCTCTTGGCTTCATTCAGCTCTCCAACAAAACAGCCTAAGGTTCCCTCTATTTATATTCCTAACTCTATGCTTTAAACACTGTTCATTGTATCACTAAAATAAAAGATCAACATAGTAAGATAAAGTTAACGCACTTGACGTAAAGTTAATAGTATTATCAATGGCATTCCAAGTTATCTTGTGTAGATCATAATCATACCAACCAGCAATAATATATGGGGAACTACTTTTTTTCTATTTTAAAATTTAAAATTTTGCGCTTCTATTTAAGAATACAAAATTTTATTTTCTCTACTGGCAGTATCATATATCTCATTTTCTCACATATGGAGAAAAAAAAAAAAAACGGTACCGAGCAAGTCTTACAAACGCGATGAGTACAAAATCAAATACAAATAACAGATTTAAAAGTAACATTAAGATATAATTAATTTAATAGTAGTCAAAAATCCCTGTCAATTAAATCGGAGATAACTTTCTTTTGCTGCCATAACACGACGATGCAGCTGTTACACCAAAACTTACGAATTTTGGTACGGTGATGCATCGGTCTCTGCAAATATTTACAATATCCATCCGGAAATTGATTTGAAAAAGATCATTGTCGTTTGAATTCCATTTGAAAATATCCAATTTCAAGAGCAGAATTTATGCAACCCATATCACTGCTCTGTTGTGCGGCTACTCTGAACCTTGGCATAGCAGACGGCTGTATTACGTTGAACTAGATGGTTAAGGGGTCAGTGTAACACCTCTTCGTAGCCGTGTGTTCGACTTTCGTGAGCCCGCTAGCTACTTTTTTGTTTAAGTAGCTCCCAAATGTCCTCATAATGATGGGTCAACACTGAAATTTTGAGCCCTCACTGAGAATCAAACCTGAGACGGTTTGCACTGAAGGCAAGCGTGCTCTCGACTAGACCAGTGCTTTTCAACCTTTTTATACTCACGGCATAGTGATAAAAAGGAAGAAGTGCGGACACTCTCCCGATTTTGCACGGCGTGGGAGGACGCAACGGCAGAGAAGGGAAACTTGAGCGCTGCTCACGTTTTGGCCGGGATTCTTGACTAGAACGTAATGTTATCTTGTAGCTATTCGTGGTTTCTGTAGTTTAAAAAAACGTGAAAGTGGTCAACATTGTATTTCAAACATATTTATACACTTTATTTTCTATTAGTATAGTGTTGTGTGCGTTTTTAACATTTTTGTATAGTTCGATTTTAGTGCTTTGTTTACCTTCACTGTTTTATTGCGTTCCGTGGTTTCTCCAACAATGCCGACGTGTTTTGTGCCAGGCTGCAGATCGGGTTACGACCGATAATCTTACGGTAAGAGGCATTTTTTTCTTTCTCCTGGGGACAAAAATGTGTTTCTCAAGTGGGAAAAAGCTATTCCACGAAAAGACAGAAAACTAACATCAACCTCTCGTGTTTGTGACACGCATTTCTTCGAAGAATTTCTTGTCAAATACGATGAATTTGTAATAAACGGAGAAAAGGTTAATTTTCCTCGTAAAAATTGGTGTCTCAAACCTAACTCGGTCCCTCATGTTTTCCCTAACTTACCAAAGTACTTTAACAAAGAGATTAAAAAGACGAAATCCCCTAAGAAAAGAACTTCTATCCAAGTTACCACTCATAGTAATGTAGATTGTGTAGGAGTTAGTACTAAATCTGTTTCTAAATTGGATAGCTTAAGGAAACCTCTAAATTCTAAAAACTGTTGTGATGATGTCAAACAGAAAGTATTGTTATTAAGAAAGAAAGTAAAAAACCTCAATCGAAATGTTATTAGGCTTAAGAATAAATTAAGTGTGTCTAATTCAAAATTAGCGCTTGTAGAAAAAAAGGCTTTTAAAGGAAAAATAAATTAGAAGAAAAAATATGTTTTGAAGAAAGTGAAATCAATTGCAAAGACTGGGAGAACGGAATAACAACACCTGATACTCCATCATCAATTGCAAAGAAGTGTCTAGTGTACCAATTAGCAGGATATTATAATAAGACATGCAAGTAAAATAAGTAAGTGTGCATCTTGCGTCAGCTCCCTACGAAGCGACTCAAATGTAACCCATAACCTGGCCATCTACACAAAACTTAAAGACTATGGATTCGAAAGAGGTGAGACTAATTTAAATTATCTGTGTGAAAACCTAGTAAAAATATTTCTGGGAATTGAGGATGTGGTTAGGGAGAAACTCTCAAGTGACAGTTTGTGGAGGGACATATTTTATAACTGCTTGGAGGGAATTGAGACAATTGTTGTTCGGTCAACGGGACCCGGCTGCAGCCTTGCGCACACAATGGATCTACTGCCCAAACTGGTATACCATTACATCAAGTGTCGTTTTTTCTTCCGTACAAAGGAAATGAGGAAGGAGTTAAACCCTGAAAAACACACCAAATCAAGCAGGAAATTACCGAAGGTCTCCAGTTCCTAAAAGGTAGAAAATTCCTCTTCTGTTGTTTATTTATTTATATACATATTTACACGTATATGCATTTGAAGAAATCTTTTTCAATAACAGAAGCCCAGAACCGTTTCAAAACTTTCAAAAGATATTTAAGTATTAGCTATTAAGCTCTTTTTAAACGCAGTGCTTCTTTTGGCATAGCGAACGGAAGAAGTTAGTTTTTAAGTGAATAATAAATGACAAGAAATGTGTATTTTTCGAAAAACGTATCTTTCCATGTTAGGAATTGTTGGCTGTTTATTTAGGCTTTTAGTGATATTGAGGAGAAAGAACAGAAAGCAATAAGAATAATAATTAATTGAGTGCCAGTTACCATTTACCAACACAGGTTTATTGCGAGGATCCGTCCAAAGCGCGTGCAGCGCCTCTACGCGGAGGCGCTCAGGAACTACGTTGAGAGTCCAGACTTCTTCCTTTATATTGGCTATGCTCACGGACCGGGAAACTATAGGAAAAATCTTTTACGGATCGGGAAGATGTCATTAATTTAGAGGTTTATTTCACGTTCAAAAGATGCCAGCCCATTTTCAGATCCTAGTTGTTTTGGAAAGGAAATGTAAACTTTAAACTCAATTTTGGACTGTTGAAATCTCCAAACTGAGTGTCAAATAAATAAATAAATATGTTAATTGGCCGAGAACCGACTGGACTAGACCACACAGGAAGCAGTGTTGAAACCCTGTTGATTTAAAAATAGGGTCTCAACTGTAGTTTTACAAATAATAATAATACAAAAATAAAATAAGATTACATGTATTACGTCTTACAATGTCCCAATTAGAAGAAAGGTTTAACTTATTCTACACTGAATAAACATATTATCTGACACACACACACGCACAAATATGACCTACGTAAATATTTTCTTTTAATGTTTTACTCGTAAAATGTTATCTACCATTACGCTACCGCCTACCTTATTACATCCTAGAAGATCATCATCCGATTCATTGCAAACTTCACCAAAGACCTGAAAATAAAATACACGAAAATTTAATGAGGAAACCTTTCTAGGCATTCTCATGATGGTTTAATTTTCAACTCTTTAAAAACAAGAGCCCATGGACTAAATATCTGCCATGTTCAATTATTAGATATGAATTATTTTGTCTTACGCTCAATAATTAAATGTCAAAAATAAAAGCGTTCTTTCACATTTCTCTGATAGATAAAATTAAAAGTACAGCAGAACGTCGTTTATCTGAACGTGAAATATCCGAATTTCTTAATTTAAATATAGTAATATGAACACTGGAAATTTAAATAATAAATACTACAACAATGAAACAGAAGAAAGTGAAACAATGAATAATTTCAGGGCTTTGGATGGGAAATTTATGTTTCCGAAACTAAGACACTGGCGCGAACAAATGTGTTATAAACCTATGCGTTGTACACTATGGAATCTTCGAATAAACGAAATTGCAATGTGTTAACAATGGAAACAAAATTAGAAATTTTAACCCGTCTTGTAAAAGGAGAGAGTGGATCTTCTGTAGTAAAAATATGTAACACACGAAAAACAAACATCTCTGATATTAAATGAAATCGAGGTCATTTTACATTAAAAAAAGGGTGTCTACACCAAATGTTAATTATCTAACTTCAGGTTTTTTCCAGGTCTATTTGTCTTCTTTATTTTTCAGGTTATTACTTTACAACATGCAAACATTAATTTCTTGTAAACAAACAAAACAATGTTTATCAAACAAAAGAAGCATATACCAAGCATATATACGAGTCAATGTAAAACATGAAAATACAAATATTTGTGTGCTACCCTAACTAAAATGCCCATTTTCGAGAAATTTCAAACAAGAAAAAAGTATATCATCCCCTACCAGAAGGACAGTTGAAATAAACTTAGATTTTTTTAGAAGAAAGAGAACCTAAATGTACTTCCATAAGAAAAACTAATTCAGATCCATAAGATACAAAATTTAGCAAATGCAGTTTACTTTCCTGCATATTTAGTTGCAACTGGTTAGCAAAATTTTTGTGAAATTATCGTATGCTCTTACAAAAATGAGGAGTCTAAAATGAGGAATTGACGTGCATGTGAAACCCAACTTCGAAACACATTTTACAATACATTCTTCCTGGATGGGGAATGGCCAGTTACTTTATTTATATAAATACATACATTCATAAATTTATAGTATTTTTCTTCTTGCAAACAACAAATGTTTACAAAACAATAACATATTTGCGCCTTGAGTGCAAATTTACAGAAATAACAGTAACACTCACCTTAACGGTGTAGGTAGTCCTAAAAATTTTAATTATTATCAACAATTACGGCGATGCATTTCAAAGCTATCTATCCGCTTCCTCTTCAGGCCGGAATAGATGTAAAATCTGCGTTTCTGTTGTTTCTCATGCTTGTATGATGTTTTAGTCTTTACCCACCATATAATACTTAACCATCACCAACAGATATTTTAGAAAAATAAGTGTTAGGAGTAGTTAATAAATAATAAACACAGATTTTACATTTCTTCGCGGTCTGAAGAAGAAGTGGATAACTTTGAAATGCATCACCAGTAATTGTCGATAATAATTTAAATTATTGAGGACTTCCCACAAGATGAATGTTAAAGTAATTTTTATCAGGAAATGTTTATTTTATCAATTACCCGACTAAGACAAAGCTCGACCTGAGACAAAGTTACCTAAATGAACACAATCATAATAGAAAAGCGGCAACGTTTCGCAAAGACGTTTTCACATGGTACGAGAGAAAATGGACAAGAGTGGAATGGTACGGGACTAGTGCTAAGGAGACGCCATGTTGCCAACTACAACTGTAGCCAGGTTATGGAGGCGGGGAAATGACTATGAGTCGGAGAAAACACTAAATGGAGAAGGAAGTGCCGAGGTTGCCAGGAGTAGGTAAGGGGCTTCCAAAACGAATAAAGGGTAAAGAATCAGAGGGGAGGGGATAATAATTATAAAGATAAAGGGGGAGAATAAAAGAAACAATGTAGAAAAATAGAATAAAGGTGCAACTGGAGATGGAACGAAGAAGGAATGAAAGAAGAAGAAACTGCGCTGCAGGGAGTTACATGCAGTTGAGGCCGGGTTCATGGTTGGCGGAAAGGATAGAGATGCACGTCTACTCCCATCTCTTTCTACCTGTGGCGCCGTGATAAGAAGTGTGTTCAAGTATGAGGAGGTGCGGAAGTTGTGATTTGGAGGAGTAGCGATGGTTGTTGATGCGGATTGTTAGAGAAGTTTGGGTTTCGCCAACGTAGAAGGTGGAACATAGGTTACAGAGTAGGAGATAAACGAGGTTGTAAGATATGAAACTGCCAGTGTCGGAAACAGTGCGTCTTGTGAGTGACAGGATGTTCGAAGGTCAGACTAGGATAAAAAATAGGACACGTTTTGCAGCGGGGTTTATAGCACTTGCCAGATTTAGGGGGAGGGGGATTGATCCAGTTCTGGTGAGAAACTTGTTGAGATTCGGAGGTTTGAGATAGACTATTTTGGAGGACGATGGGAAAACTTCCAGTTTCGGGTGACGCAGTGAGTATGGGGTGTGCCAGTTTGAGGAGCTGTTGGACGGCCTGAAGGCTTGGGTGGTGGTACTTGGTGAGAAGACTAGGAACGGAGGGAATTTCGCGGGGAGGTCGGTTGGAGTTAGGGTGATTTCTAACACGGTCCAGTTGTTTACGGATGAGGTGTTTGGGATATCCATGGTCAGTGAGAGCTGAGGAGAGGGTACATAAATAATTTTGGAGTAGATCATCCGAGGAACAGATGCGGGAAACCTGGACAGCAAGAGCGTATAGAAGATGCATATAAATATTCCTTAACGAGAGACCCAAACCTCATAGCCCAACCACAGCTTCCCTTCTTAACCTGGCCAACCTAGTTCTCACATGTAACAACTTCACCTTTGACGACAAACACTACCTTCAGATCCGAGGCACAGCCATGGGTACGAGAATGTAACCTTCTTATGCTAATCTGTTTATGGGCAAACTCGAACATGATTTCCTCCAACCCAACTCTTTACTCTGGATAAGATTCTTGGACGATATAATGATGCTATGGACTCATGGTGAAACCAGTCTCAAGACATTCCTAGAACAACTGAATCAATTCCGTGTTGTCCAGTTCACCTGGTCCATTTCCGACAAAAGAGTCACATTCCTTGACGTGGACACCACCTTAGAAAACAACACTCTAACCACTTCCGTTCACATAAAACCCACCAACCATATGCAGTATTTACACTACTCAAGTTCCCATCCTTACCACACCAAGAAATCGATTCCTTTCTTCCTTGCCCTCAGAGGACAACGCCTGAATTCCACCTCTGCTGCTTAAACTTACAACCAACGCCTCCAGGAGGCTCTAGTCAACCGAGGCTACCCTTCTAACCTTGTAACCAAACAGATTCGCCGTCCATCCTCACACACTCAACCCACCGGCTCTAACCACCCAGTTTCATCCTAAACTAACCAAGGTCAAACAAATCCTACACTCTAATTTCCACATTCTCCAATCTGACCCAGACACAAGATCAATATTCCCCACCGAACCTAGATTAGTTTTTCAACATCCACCTAATCTTAGAAACATCTTGGTCCGTACGAATCCCTCCTTGCCACCACCCCAAACCGGCGCCAACACATGCCAGAGACCCAGACGTAAGGTCAGCTCCATTTTCATCACTTCTCCCACATCACTATCAATACTGCTAATGGTCGGTACACCCTTAATCCCAAGGGTACATGCCACACCCCTAGTGTTATATACATCCTAACCTGCAAGTTCTGTGATGCCTTTTATGTGGGGGAAACAGGTTGTGCTCTTAACATTCGAATTAATAACCATCGTCACTTCTGTACTATCAACAAACCGGATGCCCCAGTTTCCTTGCACACCGAGTCCCACAATACCAATTTTGATCTATCTTTCCTGGTTGCCATAATCCACATTTTACCCCCTACGACCAGCACCTACACACGCCTTTATTCACGGTTTAAGCGCGAAAATAAAACCTGGCCTTAACCTTCAATAACTCTAAGCTCCCCTTTTCCTCTGCATTTTCAACACATTTCCATCCACGATCCCACCTTGTACTTACACGCTAATCGCTATACAGTTATTATTATTTGAAGTTCCGGAAACCTACGCGCTACAGTAGTCAGTTGTTCTCCAGTCTTGATGCCTTGTCCGCTACGTGTCGCCACTGTCTCTTCAAACTTGTACTTTGTGAACTTCGCTCTCTCCCTCTATACTTGAAAACGTGTAATACACGAAATATAGTGACTTTTTATGTGTATATGTGTGATCTAATGCGAAACTAAGCTGTAAGTATTATCCTTTTTTCTCCTTCATTTGTCGTAAACTTACCTATATACATATATATAAACCAGCCCTAAATGTTGACCAGAAACAACTTATGGTTTCCATTAATAAATTAAATAAGTACAGTAGAAGTCCGATAGTTCAGCATCGGCCCTTGCCGGATTACCGAAAATGCCGGACTATCGGGCGGTACCTCTTCCTACTGGTATAGGCTAAGGCGTACAACGAAAGCAATGAACTGAACCTGTGTGTGGTGACAGCCGAGTAAAGTCCGAACGCCTCCGACTAATTCCCAGCAAGCTGATTGCGTCTAACAGTAAAAGACGCGTAGTGGACACTTCCGAGTGGTTCCGAACGGCGCCAAGCGCTTTCGACTGTCATTCACAAGCGTTTACAGAAAATAAAGAAGAAAAAAAACTGGGATGGTGCCGGACAGTCGGACATTCCGGACTGTTGGATGCCGGTCTATCGGACTTCTACTGTACATAGATTTCAATAATTTTTTGACATGCCACCTTTATCGCTCACATCAGTAGTCGTTTTTTCTACCGCTGTTGGTTCAACAAGGAACTCGGTCTCTGTGGTTACAAATTTGACGAGAGCATTCCACCTGCAGCACAACTTTGACTAATGGTTAACTCGGATCTTATTTTATTTGCTCCCGAGTGCTGCCGCATGGACTTCAGTTCATCTTGCAATATCTGATAATAATCGCTCTCTATTTGCTTGCTTTTATTCACCCCTTTTCAGCTTCTTAGCACTTACGATGCAAACAGAATAAAAGAGCACACGACAAGGGGGTTGTCCATTTTATCTTTGTAAGAAACGAATCTGAAAGTTCTAACAAGTACTAAATAATGACAACTAAACGCGAGGAAAGTTCCAAAGCACAAATAATCCAGAAGTTGTAACGGTTTTTCGAATATTAAATGCATGAGAGTAAATGGGGAAGTAAGACTTTAAAATGTCAAGAGAAATCCCATTTCTGTACCCCCTCTCCCTATTTCTCCTGTACTTTTCCACTGCGAAAATATCTGCGTTGTTTCGTATCGTACTTTGTCATTTAGTGAGGACGGATTGGACCTATTCAGGTTAAGACCATATTCATACTAGTTCTTCAACAACCAAAACAATACAGCTAAAACTGATCTATTAAAAAAAATAAAAAATCTTGATATGAACATTCGAGGAAAACAACGCTGACAATACGAAATTAATTGTTATTTTATACTTATTGTTATTCCGTCATGGTTTCTTTATATCAAGTCAACAATGTAAATGCTGTTGCTTAGGAATATTTTTGAAGTTTGTTCCGAATCGACGTCCTGATGTGTAAGCGAGATTCTCACTTGATCACCTTGACTGTTCTGTCCCCGACATTTCAGAATGTCTTCAGGATGCAGCCGGCTGCACCAAACAGGTCGAAGATATTGCACTGGGAGCGACAGCGGGAAGGGGATCACCGCCCTTGAAAATAAAACCCGCTGTCAAAAGACATCTCACAATGAGATTTCTTCTCCCAATGTAATGTAAACCAGGGCGGTGAGGGCCTGTTGAATTGCAGTTATCATTTCTTCGACAAATTTGAACAAAGCATTTTATCAGCTCATTCTGTAAGAGTGATAGGCATCTTATTTGGCCCGTCAAAATCCCAAAGATGTCTTGAAAACTCAACTAAGACAATTGTTATGGCATGCTTAAAAGTTTTGACAGCTCTGTCAAATGACGTACAGTTTCTCATCTGTCAATTTTGTGTTACCCATCTTCCTGAAAAAGTTTTATTATTATTATTTCTCGAAAAAGCAACAAACGTTTCAAAGCAAGGTATTTTATGTGGATTCAGTTGTCTTACAGTTCCAACACAACATTCTGCTAAGTGTACATTCCTAACATGTGACTGCACCTAAGATCTTATTTATCTATTTTCTAATTTCACATCTGTAATGAATCAACCATGTCTAACAAGGTATCATAACTTTAGATTCAATTTTATTAGATATTAGAAATTAATGATTGAGTTGGTAGATAGTTCTCACTCGCTGTTTGCACGTTAGCTTTCTGTTAAGAAAATTAGGCATTATTTGTTGAATATTCTACCAACTGTCAATGTTACATATTCAGTTAAAATTTCCACAAAAGAAAAAGCAATACGTAGGTAAAGTAGCTCAACATTAGAAATTTCTAAGATTAGAAAAAGCAAGATTTTCAGCTCAGAAGATAGATAGGACCTTCTATATCGTTAATGTTACGTATCCAGTTACATTTAGACAAACGTAGAACCATTAAGTTAAAAAAAAAACATGTTCAAAATTACGAATTTTTAATACCGCAACATCGAAGATATTCAACTTTTAAGGTAATCAATTCTCAATCTCACAGTGAAATCAAATTTGGAAGTCTAGCAAAACTGCTGTCAATATTCCGACACGGTGTTTGTTAGTGAGGATATAGAAGAAAGACTGTAGGATGTTCTACGGAAGAGATGATCAAGACGTCAACTACGTCTCTTTCGATTATCCTTATCAATAATATTGAAGAGCAATCCATTGTACAGATCAGAAGAGAGAAAAAGAGTTATCTGTCTACTGTTTATTGTAAAATGACTAATTAATTCAGTTTCTAAGTTGCCATATTATGTGGCAACAGCAGAAATAGCAAAAATAAATGAAGAGTACAGGGGAATAAAGATGAAGGTCCACTTTTGAATGAAATAACGATTGCAATGGTTTTATATTTTTTCATTAATATAGAATATCGCGGAGTCAGAGTAAAATTGAAATTTGTACTGTTCATATTGTAGCGAATTTTGTTTGTAATTGATTTAGTGTTGCTAAGCTGTACATACGAACATAGGTAAATATGTGACTAAAGAAATTACTAAACTTGGATAGGGACGGGGGAAGGAAGGTGAGCTGATTAACCTACGTAGTAATGTGAGATATAATGTTCTTAATCAATAAATCTTCAAGAAACCTAATAAATGAGTTGAATTGAAATGTATCTTATCCCCCAGTAGGTTCAGAAAATGGTGTCAGTACAGATCGGATTAACAGGTAGCTTTTAGGATGATTTTAAGTACGTGAGGTTACCTAATTATCTATGACTTATGGGCCGCGGTGGTTCACTGGTTAGAGTGCTCACCTCTGGCGTTCGGAGTTATACCACGTGAGCTTTGTGGTGGGCGAACGCTGCGTTCGTGAGTTTTTTCGGGGTTTTCCTGTTTTCTCCCACTTCATAGGCTACCATCAATCATCATAAATACGGCCTGAGCCAAAGTTGCGTAAAGGCCTTAAAATTAAATTCAAAAATCTACGAATTATGCAACAGCTTAGAAAAGTTTTCAATTAACAAAAATTAACTCGCGTTTTAAGCACCTCAGTGACTATAAAAAACTTTCACGGGATACAAATGCTATTTCACGGACAACCCAGTGTATGAGGTTACCTGCAATTGCAGTAAAAAGTACGACATGACCAAACGCTGTCTATCAGTTAGGACAAGTGAACATGAAAGAGATGGCAACACTGAAAATCCCGTTTCAGGTCTCTCAAAACATTTACCAAACGACCAACATCAAATAGCATCGGTTGTAATATTTCATAAATACAAACCAAATATGAATCGATTGGTCATGGAAGCGTGTTATATTATATCTAAATATCCGGAACTGGATACCGACAAGGGTAATTTTTGCAAATCGTGATCTCCGCTTCTAGGTTTAAATAAAAGAAGCTTGACAAGGCTATATACTTAAATATATTTTAAATACACACAGCCAGCCTAACGATTTCAATATTATAACAACATCTTCCTCAGACGACACATTAATACACACTAACAATTCATAAAAAGTACCAGAAGGTCCAGAGATCCTTTCTACGTCATCACCCAATCACGTCCCAGAATCCGTTCACTTTCCAAAACTGAACAAATTGCAACCAATCACAATCCTTCTCTCACAGGACACACTCCCTAGTCGACTAAACTGCTATCACAAACTTGTAACAGGAAACAACAAACAAGGAAATATAATCGAGGCACAAAAATATTAGATAAACAAATGCGTAATAAATAATTAATTAAAAATATAAAAATAAATAGGCCCAAAATATAATAAATAAATAATCCAACGGAAGCTTAATTTTTTTAATAAAAAATAATACAAATGAAGCTTAAAAATAAATAAATAATAAAGAACCAAAGGGGGCTTTCGAACAGTCTCTATTTACTGGAAGACTTTCTCCGCTCTTCCCTTCCCAGTATGTCTTCCCATTCCTCATTTATGCTCAAAGCCACCATTCCAGTTCATCGCTTTATCTCCCATTTCCCTAATTCTCCTCGCTTCTTTCCACTTGTTCCAGTATCTCTGCCCCTTCCCAGTCTATATCATGTGCTTCTTCCCGAACATGTTTATAAATATCATTTCTGTCTCTTTTCAGTCTAACGTCATCCCTGTGTTGTTTGAGCCTTTCCTTCAATTTCTTTTTCGTCTCTCCTATATACATTGCCTCACAGTTCATACACGGAATACTAAATACCACTCCTCTTTGATCTTCTCCCTTTAGAGAGCCTTTCTTCTTGTTTCTCACTAAGTCCCTCTTCAATCCTTTCCTATATGTTTTCACTCCTGCTGCCTTTCCTAACAGCCGCTTGATTTTCTCGGTAATTCTTCCTCCACTTTCTATCACAAAACACTTTTTCTTTTCACTTTCTTTTTCTTCTCTATCCTTCTCTTTGTGCCATTTTCTCCTCCTGATGATTCTTCTGTCATCCTCACTATAGCCATTCTCCTTTAATTGCTCCCAAAACCTTTCTACATCTCTCTTCTTTTGATCTTCTTCCGTGTTAATCTTCTCTATTCTTTCCTCCATGTTCCTTATGAAATTTGCTTGAGTCATTTCATCAACGTCACTCCTCTTGGGGCAAAAAAAACTCCTGCTGCACATTTCTTCTGAAACCATGAAGTTACAAATCTCCCGTATTTCGATTTCTCAATCCTAGAAGGTTTGCTCAGGAAACACACAGTCTAACTAAGCCATCATTATTGAACGTATCTTAATTACTGGTAAACAAATGACCAAACTCAATTACTAGGCTCCTTGAAAATTTATTTATTTGAATCCGTTACATTTGACATTACTATGTAAAAGATATAAATTTATGTTAACCAACCAATATTAGGTCCTTATCGCTTAAAAAAAAGTAATTATTTACATTCACATATTTACTTACGCCTGTATGTACGGCCTGCATCACTAAAAAGTTGATGACAAAATTTTATCTACTTATTTATTTATTATTTTTCGGTACGCTCCTGATGAGGAGCACTAGGGCGTGTTTGAAAATACATTAGGGTAAGAAAAATAATGCAAATACAAACACAAAATATCATTCCTTTTAGAGGAGACAATTACTGACATATACATGAATAACGCAAATAGTGTATACAGGGTGTCCCCGAAATAATGGTGCACATTTCAGGAGGTAATTATTTACAACAAAACAAGAAAAAATTTACTTCGAAGAAATTTTAAATTATGCATAGTATCGGATATATGCGCTCGAAATCTGGGCAGCATCGTCACAAATGACGTCATAACTCGACACATAATGACGTTAAGTAGTGTCCGGCTTAGCAAATCACACTTGAAGAAGTACCCCATACATCTATTTACGCAATATGTTTGATTCAGGGAGTGCCGTATAGTTAGGTTTCGCAACTTAAGAATCTCAATGGTTTAATACGGCAACAATAGAAAATCCCTCTAACAAGGGTTGTGCGTGATCTCGAACGCTCAGAACAGCACGAAAATGTGCTTAGAATATAAATCGCTCATCCCAAAAACAGTGATACGAGTCACTTCCATGCATAACGCAGCTGTTGTCTGCTAGCGCCATTCGACGGTGGCATGTTGTACCTGCACGAACAAGTACTGACTCTAGTTGTGTGAATAGTATAGCTGCAGTAGGTCGTCTTCTTTTGGAGTGATCGGTTGTGGGTTAGAGTGTAAAGAGTGTACATCGGTATCATGAGGCGAATTAATCCCAATGTTGTCAAATTGTTAGAGGCAAAGTTGCGACGTGCTGAATACGCAAACGTAATCAGAGTCGAGGATATGGAGTTCGCGAATATATTATATAGCATAATAATTCACAAATACGATGGGGATGACGCAGAAACGCATGAAGATACGGTAGAAAGGTATAGTGATTTTGAAGGACAGGAAGTTTGCCCGTTCAGCAGTACAAGACTTTCATCTCCAGAGCAACAGGAACCTTCAAGTGAAAGCGAGTGCGAAACCATCTCCACCCAAAAAGTCGAGGGTCAGTATATTACAAGATTCTGATGACAACATAGAGGAGAACATTGATGAAGACTATTACAATCGTGGCTTCAACTCCTATGGGAAACTTATGAGGCGCTATAAGTGCGTTCGAAGTAAATCAAATTGCAACGTAAAATTAGATTATGTGACTAGCAAAAGGCCAGATCGAGCTCACTTCACGGGAAACAGGCTGTCACAATTAAAAACTATACAAAGTATGTAATGTCACAATTTGATAGGGCAAGAGCGTATGGATCTGCTGTTCACTATTGGCATCTGCAAATGTGGGCACTAGACGCGTCTAAAGTGGTCGACCTAGATAATTTCACAGCTTCGATTACTTTTATCAGCAAACTTAAGGCTGAATATGGCATTTCTTCCAGGCATACTACTACTACGTTCGTCACACCTAAGGACATACAAAAAGACAGTATTCGTCAGAAGGCACAAGGGTTTGTGGAGGAAGTGAACAAATATGTAACAGACGGGAGTGTAGACAAAGAACATTTTTGGAACAGTGACCAAAGTCAATTTAATTATGAAATGTCTTCATTGTCAATACTATCTCACAGAGGCGAGAAAACTATAGCTGGTGTGTTGCAGTCTGTGCATAGCTCTACACACAACTATATAACTGCTGAGGCTTTATCAATGAGTGGCAGATTAGCTACCAAGCTCTATATGTTTTCAAGAGCCACAAGGCACTTTCGGCCCAAATATTTCAAAGGAACTTGAAGCAACATGTCCACGAAACATTCTTGTGGAGGCAAGCAAAAGTGGCAAAATGCCAAATAGAGCATATGAAAAGTTTTCTAACTACCGTCCTTGGTGAATATGTACGTGACGATGCGAAGAACCTATTGCTGTATGATTCCTGCTCAAGCCATAAAGAAAGTTTTCCGAACAAGTATGTTACGCTCAAGATATTGCCACCGAAGACAACAAAATATTGTACTTCTTTAGGCAATATAAGCTCTACGTGAGAAGGATTGTTGATTTTGTAAGACTACAATGTGAAAAATCACAAGTAAAGTTACACGATCGTCATTTCATCATCAGACTTCACTCTGTGCTATACAATCAACTTTCTGCACCGAAGTACAAGCCTATATTACAATATGCTTGGCAAATGGTAGGCTATGACATTGGCATACCAATATCATGGCTTGAAAATGTAATTAGTGTGGCGTTTGATATTGGACTGGTTGAATGCAGAAGCGCTATTGAATGTGAAAAAATGGCTTTAGTCAGATGCGCATTTAGTTCTGTTCCACTTTGCTTTGACCACTTCATGGAAATCCCACACCTGCACTTTGAGGACTGAATAGCGGGGCAACACTATCAGGTCAGTGGAAAAGGTTTGTTGTTCAGATATTATAATTATTTTAAGCCGAGGGAAACATAGCAATCGGTCACGACATTGCAATATGTGTATTTTTGGTCCTCTTAAATCGATATTTTGTTTCTTCGCGTTACCAAAGTTCCTCTCTTAGACCTTGAATAGGTGATCATGCAAATGTCTCTCGTAGTAAGACGTGCAGTTTTGCATGCGAATGGCTCATACCACTGTATTTGGGATGAGCGATTTATATTCTAAGACCACTTTCGTGCGGTTCTGAGCGTTCAAAGTCACGCACATCCCTTGTAAGTTATATTTGTCTATTATAAACGGAACTTAAATAGATGTATTGGTACTACTTTCTGTGTAATTTGCTAAACCGACACCGCTTACGCCATTACTTACCAAGAAATGACGTCATTTGTGAAGATGCCGCCACAACTGCGATTGTAGGTCCGAAAAGAATCAGATTTCGGAATTTCTTCAAGGGAACTTTTTTCTTGGTCAGATGTAAATAATCACCTCTCGAAGTTTGCACCATTATTTCAAGGACGCCCTGTATAGCCATCCATGTGAATCAACTTGTCTGAGTTTCGACTGACTCAAATTCCTATTGGAATTCAAAAACAATGTACTCGAAAACCTAACATGAACTCTTGAGATCTGATGCTGAGACCGGGATAAGGTGGGAGAGAGGATTGTGGAATGTAGACGGCCGGTGCCTATTTTGTGGGTGTTATCCCAGCATTTGCCTGGTGTGACCAAGGAAAACTCCTGGAAAACCTCAGTCAGCATGGTCGGCCGCTGGGATCGATTCCAGGACGTCTCGAAAGATTCAGGAAGTGTTTGTTTTTCGTTTCAAAGTTTTTGTATTTGAATATCAACGTATTGGCGCTTACAACAAATTTTCTTGAAAACTGATATCTTAACGCTAAATAATTCTTCCAACAATTATAAATAGTGAAGCCTATATCACTTTTGGACAGAAAAAATGCCTGAAAATTTTTTGTACGTTATTACGAAGTTACTATTAAATTTGAGAGTCAAGGCCGAAAGCTCTGATTGTCGAGATACTAAAGACGGTATTAGTTTCATATTCACGTATTGAATACCGACATACACACTGAAGTAATTGGTATATATCTTGTAAGAAGGATATACTTAACTACTCTTGAACATTAAAAATATCATTAAAATATAATTTTAAACTTAACCTACCTCTTCAACGGCTGCATTCTTCTGATGTTTTCGTGAAGCAGTGTGAAGCATGAGACATCGCTTATCAGCAACAAGTATCCTTTTACACAATTTGCAATATGCTGAGTTAGGTTCTCGGGCTACAGGTGACAGCCATCCTTAAACGTAAAATAAAGCCGTGAATAGAATACAAGCTAGTGTTACACATTAGGCATACAATTATACACGTGTAGTTATGTAGTTACAATATATATATAGTCACTGTGTGAATAAGAGATGGAAAGTTACATTACATTATCATAGACTTGTCATTTTTCATTCGTGCAACAGAGACATACGTATTAAAAATATCATAAGGAAAAATACATTAAAACGGTATCCATTTCGTAAACGAAGATTCTCATAAAATACTAGTTATCCACAATTGTCACAAATATGACTCGGATTCTTTGCTTTCTGACACATCTTTATTTCTTGGTTGCTAACTTCAATATTACAGCGGCAAAATCTCATTCCATAGTATTTGTACCGAGCCACCGTAGCTCAGTGGTAGAGCGTTGACGTAGCATTCGGGAGGTCGTGGGTTCGATCCCAGTGGTCAATCATCCTGACTGAGGTTTTTCCAGGGTTTTCCTCAGTCACACCAGGCAAATGTCGGGATGGGGCCTTCAACATATGTCCCTGAGCCTTAGATGCCTAAAAGCCATAAATAAAAAATTCTCAATTCAGTTCAATTCATGGACTCAATTCAGTTTAAACAGTATTTGTTTCCCTTTTACAGGTCAATGAATGAAGATGTCGCTCATGAAAGATTCACACTACTGTCAGCTGAATCTGGTAGTTGCCGCATCATTGCTCAGCTATTCAACAAACGACTTCTGAAATTGAAATTAACACAGAAAAATTGACAGCCGCTGCGACCAGGACTCCCCCTATCCATTACACTACCACGGCACGACCAATTCTCTGTGTAAATATGTCCCTCTCGCCTAGACACATTCCCAGCTCCTTACTGCTAGTTACGAGGCCCAAGCACTTCAGTAGGTGCGGAGATTGTTAGTTGCGGAATCTTTGCAATTGTGCAGTACGAAATACCAGATACATGTAGTGAAGTGCCTGAGCCCCGTAACCAGCAATGAGGAGCTGGGAGTGTGTGTCTAGCCGGCAACTGGGAGACGGTGACCACGTTAGAGTCCCGATGACGATGGCTGTCGATTTTTCTGTGTTAATTTCAACATTTAGCACACACCCAAGGTTATTTGTGAAAAAGGAAATAACATCGACCTCTGAAGTGTTGGCGATCAAGGGAGAAATGAACGAACACGAACAACTACTGATGTAGCGACACAAACATCTGTTATTGCATCCATAACCGAAAACACATGACAAAGCCTTCGGCGTCTATCCGCAGAGACTGATGAGAGTGTGAAAGTATTGGCCGCATCCTGAAGACGAAATAAATGGCATCCTTCTCAGCTGAAGCTGTTACACCATACAGAGGATAATCCACTACGACAAGTCCGGTTATATGAAGGGGCTGCAGCAAAGTTACGTCTGATAAGTTCTTTGCGTCACTAACATTGTTTTCGGATGAGGCTTAGTTTTTCTTGAGTGGCTACGTCCGTCGACAAAATTTTGCGAGGTTGGTGCTAAGTAAACCCACGCTGGTTCACGGACAGCAAACGTCAGGGTAGCGGTCAGGTCATAGTCTGGTGTAGCATGTGCAACTGGACAGGAAGTGAACCTGACAGCGAAAATGTTGGTACACATTGTCTTGCCGTTAGTTATAAATGAGTTCCCCGCGGTAATTTCAACAGGTAGTGAAGCCCTTCATCTTCGCATTATCGCCATACGCTGGTTAATCAACAACTCCCTGGATCATCAGAAGACTTTTGAAGGCCCACAGAACTTTACCAGCAGAAAATTAACATAACCAATCACTCGTAAAAAAAGATCATGAGGCAGGTGACTCCACGCGCTAGATGGCATGTGTTCAATATGAGCGGGAACGTCTCCACTTGACAGTATAAAATGTAACGTAAGCGTACCGAAAACATAATATAATTTAGTGCGTTATCCCTATATATGAAGCCAGCCTATTGCCATACTTTGTATTTTAGTTTTAATGATGTCTACGTCAAATATATTCATATTGGGACCTTACGCCCCTCCTAACCCCTCAAAAAGTTACTACCATAAATTGGCATTACGATTACTCACACACAATAATAATAAAATACTTTGGTGATCGTGTAAATGCCTGGAAAATACGTTTATTATTTATTAAATAAATATGATTTTCATAGAGTAATCAAGAAGTATTTTTTTCTTTTTCTTTAAAACCGAAGATCGGTTTTTATCTTGTCTAAGGTCCATTGTTAGGTGCAACAATTAAAAAGATCTAAAAAAACGCAGTTTAGGTTAGCAGCAAATCTCGAAGTTACCCCATCTTTAGTTGATGAAATGATGTAGCTGACAGTAGGTTTGTCCCTGTCTTGTCTTCTTCTCTTCCTTGCCTTTCAATTCCGAATTCGATTTCGAATTGAAACGTAGGAAAGAACAATAAAACAATGCACAAGCGATCACTGGAAGCTTATCCACGGAGCGTTTAAAATCGTATTTATTTGCATGTATGGTTCGAAATATCGCGCTATATATCTTGTTCATATATTTGAAGAGCACAGTGCCCAAAGGTGTTATATCCACCTTTTTAAGACTGCAGATCTCTTCAAACTTTGTTAATCATCAAATATGTGCTGCTGTCCCTAAAACTTTGGCATACCAAAAGTGTTTATAGCACTCTAATAATGCGCAGAAACAGGTTATACGTCTTATAGGACAAAGCGCCTAGCTAGAATTTCCCTTTCTACAGAAACCTGCAACCCTTTTTGGAACTGACCCCTTGATTTGTCTTGAGTCCTACACGAAATGTAATTTTGCAACGTAAGTACCTCTTTCTCTACTTGAATTTTAACTTATAAATAGCAACTCCCCTTACATATACAAAGGGGTCCCCTAAGTCTGGAACCATAGGACTTATCTTTGCCACGCAAACTAGGTCGCTGAGTGGCAAAGAGCAACGCATCGCATATGTTATTTTGATACTGGGGACCTGCAGTCAAAGGGAAATTTCTGAAGAGCTTAGTAGACCGCTACCAATCACATACAGCACTGCTGGAAGATGATAGCTAAAACTAACAAAAACCTCCGTGACAGGCCTCGCAGATCAACGAAGACTCCTACGGACAAGGGAACAAGTATCAGTGTGGTGGTTCGCTTCATGGTCATTTCCAAGAAGACATTTTCAACAATATCTAAGAAAGCTGGGATCTTGAAGAGCAGCACTGATCTACGTTATAGGTTTTCGCTGGAATCTATACACATTGTAGCTCCTCCAGCATTCAAGCGAAGGTGACGCTGACAGGCAGGCTCGTGTAGAATGAGCAGCGATACAATGGGAGCATCAACCTAAGTTTCCATTGGAAAATCCTCTCAGTGATAAAGCGAATTTCTTGGTTTCTGGGAAGAAAACTGCCAAGAAGCAGAAGGCGGGATATAGATCAACAAAACTGTTGGTTCCTTCTTTGATGAAACGGTAACAGATGAAGACTACCAGATGTTGTAGCAAGACAGGTACCGTGGAAATCTGTTACATTTCCAACCTTCTTGAATCCAGGGATTTCAAGAGATGAAGATACTGCCCTAACAGTGCATCTTGCAGTTCATTTCTCCCGAACACTGGATTGGACGCCGAAAATCCGACGAATAGCCTCCCAGGAACCCAGATTCATCTCCCTCTCGAATTTTGTGGGAGTCATGGTGTACAAAGTGAAAATTGACAGCGTTCTTCATCTGAAATGATGCATCGTGCAGGAGTGATGATGAATGTGATCCAACGAGAAATGGTGGAGTTCAGGTACCGTCTACACCTATGTATGAAACACAACGGCATACACTTTGAAGTTTTTCTAACGAAGTGTTGTCTAGCTACGGTTCCAAACTTATGGAACGCCCTGTAGATATTTCCTTATAGATAAAAACAGGTAGGAAAAAACAGCTTTGATTACGTGTACACGATAAAAGCAGAAATCTCACACACATGGGGGCTATGTAGAAGCACAAAT
Source organism: Lepisma saccharinum (assembly GCA_022664845.1). Classification (NCBI taxonomy): domain Eukaryota; kingdom Metazoa; phylum Arthropoda; class Insecta; order Zygentoma; family Lepismatidae; genus Lepisma; species Lepisma saccharinum. Next base: position 63,672 of record JAGDQP010004464.1, read on the forward strand.
CGAACACAAATAAGTAGGTGGGTAACTCTTGCTGACAAGGCATATTCACAGAAAAGAAGAGAAAAAAGTTAGGAAGGAAATGGCAAAGTGATACATGAATGTCATCTACATTTTAGTAGAGCAAAAACCTACCTTTAAATTCTGGAACCGTCAGCCATTTCTTCACAAAATGCTGTTTATTTCTGTACTGCTTTTTCTTTAAGTCAGCGGCTGTTTCCGCTGCTGATTCAGCCATCTTGCTCTTCCAACGAAATCGTACGTTCACCGGTAGTCTTAACCAATGTTAGAACTGCAAAAGATAAAGAGAGAAATGTTCTTTTTAAGAGTAGAAACTTCTATCGCTTTTGCACATTCGATATTTCTTTAAATTGACATTAACGTCATAATCGAGTTTATGGGCTTTTAAGAAGTGGACTTAGTTTCTTGTTACACGGACTTATTTGCCATGGGTTGAACAGGAAGCTGTGGCCTCAAGCTTGTCACACACTGGGGAATGGTCTACCTTGGCGTGTACTACTCGGGGCTAAAAATAGTAAGGTAGCGGCCAGGGATTGTTTACGTACCATCAAAGCATTCGGCTGATCAGCATATGAAAACCCTGAAAAACCTGTCAATATGGCCAGCAGAACAACTCGACCCTGTACCGTTACGACGTCTGCGGTTGTATTTATTGAATATCTTTTGTTAAAGTAAACTTCGAACCACTCCGATCAATGAATCTCTATAACAGTTTTGAACCCGGAATCTATGTTCAACTTTTATTGAATATAGAGTAACCTAAAAAGTTTCAAATTATAAAGAATTAGAATAATTAGCTATTTTATAGCTGAATCTAAATATTTTGTGAGCAGATTTGGCATCAAAGAACTTTAATGTTCTACTATTTATACAGACACTTACATTGTTCTACACAGGGTGTTACAAAATGACACGGACAAAAACATCTCACGAGATTCATGACATAAAAATACTTCAAGACCTACTCTATGCAAAAATGTGTAAAATTGACTACCTCAAAGAAAATAGGGGACTCCCAGACATCCTCCTGGGTTCCTCGTATAATTTAAAAAATACCTGACTAAATAACCTGTCTTCGCCTTCTCGACATTATGTCAGTGATTTCTGTAATGAAATACGTGCCATTCATAACACGATGACGCCATTAGTATTTCTTCGCTTGCCGCTGTTTCTGTATATTCCATCAACTCGAGTGCGTATTGAACGAAATAATATGGCTTTTTATAACACTTTTGGAATTGCTGGTTGTCGCTAATAATTAATTTACCGGGTCCGAAGTTTGTGGAAACCTTTGCAAAAATTAAAGGAGGAATGAGAAATCTGGAAACTAAAGACAGTGAAGGCGAGACAAGTGTATTTGTTAGTGATAATTAGTGCTGTGAAGTGGGAACTATATTCTTGCGGCGAGAGGGTGCATGAGTGACATAGAGGATTCAAAATGTGGCAGCCCCAACATTTCGTTGTTTTCTGTCGCGCGCGAATTACGAGTACGAAGGGCAATTGTTAAATTTTACGCAATAGAGTATTGGTTATTGAAGCCAATATCGAACACAAATCTCTATTACCTGCAGTAGTGTTGTATAAAGCGAATGGAATAAACTTTTCGTTACGGCTAGCACCTTCCGCCACCTACTGATCCATATGAACGCACTATTCCGCTCAGTACCTTACCAATAATGAAGACTGCCAAAAAGTGTTTCGAAAACCAATGTGTCTTTATTATTTCGATAGATACACACTCGATTTGATCAGCACGTAAACATGGCTGTTGCGGATGAATACTAATGGCGGTAAATATGCACTCGATTACATAAACTTATAACTATGGCGGCTCATATTTATTATATTTCGAAACATGGGTTAGATCAAGTCAGAATTCTGAATTTAATTTTTAAGGCCTTTGGGCAACTTTGGCTAAGGCTAGGTCAAGTTAGAAATACTAGGTTTCTTTTTTCCTTGTTTCATTATACACGATGCAAACCGCGTACATGATGTCATCTTCCACCCACGCCGCCATCGCAGACGAAGTCAAATACTTCCAGACTATAAAACTACCTCAAATTACAGTCCCTACAATTTCCCCTAACTAAAAAATATTCCTTTTCTCCTGCAAATTTTACATATTTTTGAGGGTCATAAAGTAAAGTGAACCCACCGGATAACTGTAGGCCAGAGAATCTTTACAACCCCCTTAAATTTTAATGTTATTGCAGATATGAAAAAGAGAATATCCTAAGCCCAACTGACCCGTCTTCGCTCCTCTGGCATTTTTGCTAGTGCGATAACATATGTTGATACATGACGTACGTGGTTGAGAAAATGCTTTCGCACGCAAGAATTTAGTGAACTTTAATGTCGTGAGAGAAGGTGAACGCAATCAGTCAGTAAAAATCGTGAAAAATCACGCGGAAGGGATACGGGATTACAAATTATAGTTAAGGCTTACTTTATCTACTCCAAACATCCACCACCATACTGATCAATATTACACGCTCTACACCACTCGTTTTGAATATATATATATATATGAGACTCCCGAAATATAGCTATGCAAAAAAACAAGGTAAAAAATAATGTACAACTACACGATTGCAATTAATTCGTAAAATAGGCACTACTACAGTTGATTCGGAGACAGACATGGTGGCACGCAGAGAAATACTACTATCATCATACTGAGATAGGCTTCTACAGTGGTTAGGTTAGGTTAGAAAAGTAAGGTTCGGTTATTTATATAAGAATAATTAATTCACAGCCACATTCAATCCACTAGTGGATAAGGTCTCTCGCAGAAGGAGGAGTTAGTCCATTGCTCCCACGCTGACCAGACGTGTTGGGAGAAGAGAGCCGAACCTCTTAACTGTGATCGCCACTGTCTTTTATTCACAGCAGCTCCCCTACTTTATTACGATGTTGGGTGGGTACAGTTCCATACCCTCTCGCTTCGGTGAAAAAAAAAAAAAACGCTTTGGGGAATCTCTTGGCAGGACAATCAGCAGTCAGCGATGGTAACCACTAGAACAGCAGAGCTGACCACTTCTGTATAGAGTACCAAATATATCTATATCTTTCACCCATATTACACTGCTTCAGGACTCCAAAGCTTATTCTAATTTAAGTTTCAACAATGCTACACACTTTCTTAAAATAATTCTTCTGTAAAATTTACTCTCTTTGGAGTAGATAAAGTTAACCGAGCCTAAATTATAAGTTATACGGAACCGTAAATAAATAAATGAAAAGAATTGCAGAGAACTTTGAATAACGAAATATAAAATCGAGGTTCTAGTTCCATATCAGGGGGCCAGCCTAGTCTAACGTACCCAAGAAAATTTGCAAAGAAAATAATGAAAAGGTGTTTTAAAACCTTATAAATTTATGCTGGCCCCCCAATACGGAATTTTATCCAAAATCGATTATAGTCTTCACAACTATGCCCTGCAGGTGTTTATAGAACTACCTGTGATTTGGGGTTAAGCTTATTACCGCCGGACCAAGTTTAACAAATTTAAAGAATGAACTGAGGTTAGTGATGAAATGCGGGGTGAAAGTGCAATGTGGGTAACAGTGGAAATGAATAATAATCTTGTTGTAGTTAGTTTTGTAGATGTTTGATGGCGCACTGCATGTGGTGACGGAAGGAACTATTTAGCGTAGAGTTACATTTTTCATGTGGATGTGGGGAGAGCAGTTTTTTTCGCTGTTTTTATCTGTTGTTGTGCAAAAAAAAAAAAAAAAAAAAAAAAACACAAAACTTGACTTGCTGAACTTGAAGTGAAACAAACAATACAAACGTAAACCGCACGCCCCCCATTAACACGGGCTTGGGTGCCGGCAACGGTGTTAATAGTTCACATAAACCGCCTAACGTACAGTAGTAAATAAATAATAGTAACAATTTGTACCCTTTTGTTTTATTTTGGTCTGGTCCGGCGATAGTAAATAAATGCCATGATATGCAACTGAATGAGAAACGTACAGTACATACGGCAAAGTATGGTACAATAGTAGACTGCCACAAACCGCATCATAGCCCTACTCTCTTCTAAATATACTAAGCTACATTTACGTAAACCTAATATTCCAAGTTTGAAGATAAGAGAGCAATTGAAGTTAAATGCTTGTCAAAAACCACAATAATTTTATTGTTTTTTAATACGGTACGTCAATTCATACCTTACTTGTTTACCATTACGACGAATTTGCTGGGTTTTTTTTATTCCGTTGTGTAGTTTACAAAACACTGACGTGAAACATATATAATAATTATATTATTACGGTACTCAAAGATTGTAGTGTAACTAAAGAAAATTATACGAGAAATTCAGCACGAATCAAGATGCGTACATATTCAATCAGCACTCAACATCCAATTTTTGCTTTATTCTGTCGACAATTACTAGTTTGTTACTTTCCTCAAAGTCTCATTCAAATTATAATTTCTTTGTGCATGTTATCTCCCCAAATAATTACAACTCATTTATTACTTCATTACTCAAGCCTCTATACAGAAAAAACCCGCGCCATTCTATATCCTTAAAATACATATATTCTAGGGTTGGTCACAAGTAATATCAAAATTATCCCTAATCCTACAAGTTCGACAAATGCATTGTTGTAAAACACTATAATTTTTCATATTTTCTCGTATTTTACAATTGCTTGTTTTGAAAAGTACTTACCACTATAGCAACAACACACTCCACGAAAATTTTCACTTAATCACAGAATACTCATCTAGTCATGTTCGGGTGGTAGGATCTCTCAAAGTGAAAAAAACATTCCACCCATAATATTCATAACGGAACTCTTCTCGACAACGACGCTTAACCTTCTATTCTAGTGAGTGGCATTTTTTATTCCAACATAATATTTATAATTCTTCGCCCGTAAGCAAAATTTCGCTCCGTAGTTAAAAGGAAAAAATAAATTATAAACTGTTATTTTACTTCCATGATCTGCAAACACTTTCCATTTCCCTTCTCTAAACTATTGGGCCCACGGATGTTAGATCTTTTTCGAAGATCCATGAGTAGCATAGCCTCCTATATATGTAATGTACCATATATGGAACATATAGGAGGCTATGATGAGTAGGCATAGGCCAGTGTTTTGTAATTTCCTTTATTTCAGCAGGCGAATTTCAGTTAATATGGAAGTTCAGTGTTCTTCCACCTAACCCTTGTTAAATCATACAACGATAATAAATTTATGTTTTAGTAAACAAAAAAAATAGAAAAGACAAAATTTTAAAAACGTACATAATAACATGAAAAGTGCCATATTTGCACAACACTATTAAACCATATTAAAGTTACATTTCACTAGTGGAAAAGCATATGGTCTTTGCTGATTAACTAAATATGCTCAAAAAATAGTTTTAAATTCATAAAAGCGTTTTTGCACATGTAATTGCATTGGCAAAGAATTCCAGGCTTCCGCAGCTAAGGTACTATTAAGGATAAAATTTATTGTATGGGCGGTAATTCTACTAATTGTATTGAATGTTCCTTTCTATATTATTTATCTGTTTGCATTGAAATGGGGGGACTTCCCCCTCTATTTCCCCGCGCCCTGTACGCACGTCTGATCCTAAGTTTTGTTTGTTTCTGTGTGCTTGGGAGTGGGAAATATATAGTGTTATTTTTGTTTTCAAAGAGGAATATATTTCTTCTTGTAGCCTGGCAACACTAGCAGTAGCTTTGTAAATATATTGCCGTTTGCTGTGCGTGAAGTGGGAAATGTAAGTATATTTGTAAAGTTTCGAAGGTGAAAATTAACGAATGTATGTTGTAGAAAATTAACATAAAAAAATAGGCTTGTTTATATGAACAATACACCTGTTAAAATCAATCTTTTATTACTTCAGCCAAGAAATATAATCTTCCTTTAACTGCCAAGCCGGGCATCATGGAGACGCCAAAGAAAACGGTACGGAAGCGTCTTAAAGTTTCAGTATCTGGTGTAGGATGTAGATATTCCTTCCCTTTGAGTTGCAGCATTGAATTGTAGTTTAGATTAGGTTTGGCGTTAATTCCGTAAGATTCATCATGACTATGCCTATTGTTGGACCACAGAGGTGAATATAAACAACGATGCCTGCATGAATTAAAATACTTATACGGAAGGGGGGACACTATATTACACTCTTGGTATCACCATAAAAATGAGCATATGTAGTTTCGTCGTCTTTTGATCGCAGTTTTTAATAGAATTTAGGAGATTGATGCTTTTAAGGATTAAGTGCTGTTAAGGTCAGCCAGCTTTTGTGCTATATTTTGCCGTATACATGCTTTATAGTACTCGTTTCTTGCAAATAATTTATACATGCACTTCAATAATACTTAGCGACAGCCAACAGTCCAAAAAGTATTACGAAAATCCGTGGGTTACTATTATTTAAACATTCACTGTAATTGATCAGCTGATAGAAGTATGGCGCCATGCAGAGGAGCACTAATTAACGTATGAATATCACGTATTTTGCTACCAAAAACAAAAGACATTGTGGAGGTAACGATAACGGGTTAACTAAAATTAAGATTACTTTTTTTTTTTTTATATCAAATACAGTTTAACGTTGATGTGGTTGACAGATCTGATTCATTGCTTCAAGTAGCCGTGAATAGAATCTGATCACCGGTACTTAGTGCAGTGAATCGAGCTATATTGAAAGACATGCGAAGCTAATACCGGTAACGTAATTTCATTGATAATTGAAATGGTATAAAGAAGTTAGATAGTAACCAACCTCGTTTAGTTTTTAATTAATAGGCCACTGGTGAACCAAAGGAAAGGAACATTCTCACATTTGCTAATAATATTACCTGGATGTAAGTTCCCAGAATCTGAACCAATATGTTTCACTCTACTTATGTGAGAAATTATCATTTTTTTTAAATAGCAGGAGCCACATTCAGTAGTTAAAAAATTAAAATCCTAAATGGGCTACCAAAACGTATTTGTATAATGAAGCATATACAACAATAGTGAAATAACGAACAAATTGTTGGAGTTTGGACTAAACCACTTAAAGGCTGATATCTGAATTAAATTAACTGCCCTTTATTTACTACGCATGAATCAGTTTAAATTTTATTTCAGTGTTGAGTACCTGTTTCACAGCAACAATATTGGTTGAATAAATATCTTGGCAGTCAGCTGGAACATAAACTGTAAAACTGAATCAAGTGAACAGTGTATATGCTAATTATAATAGAGTTTTTTTTTCTTATTGTACTCGATGCACATGACGTTTAACACTCATTCTATATGCTCGCCCCCAACGCGGAAGAAGCTAAATAGCCCAACGTAATTTTCGCTTTTTCACTCTCATTTCACGCTTCTGTGACTAGAAACTTTATTATAATTTGCGTTTCAATACTTCCACACACACACATACGTTCTAGAAGTACTACATTTCTCCTGTAAATTTTACATTTTTCTGGCTGACTTAAACCACGTAACCTCTTATTCTGATGAGGAATCCAAGTCCTATGAATATTATTCGCGGTAGTCAATTATCCTTATGCCACCATAATTATTACTGTATCATTCTACTAGACATGGTCATTTTTTAACATGTTCCTCCAAACCATGTTAAAAGAAGAAGGTAAAAAACATTGTGTGTGTTTTACACTGAACATTACCGGTTGAAAGTTGACACACATTTTGTTATGCATTGCTATTTATAGTATATAAAGTGTATTTAAAAAAGGGAATATTTCCAGAATGCAATCTTCGTGCAAAACGTTTTAGCTTCGTAGCTTTAAAGGAGGCGCCCAAGGATAGCGAGAGATCGTTTTAACAGACGTAGCGATAACTAATTACGTAAGCCGCCTTAGCAATGAAAATCTAAATTGTACTTTAAAAACTGTGTTTGAACAATGTACTATATCTTAGAATACATTCCCTTCCTCAAACGTTTCATGAAATAAAATTGTCTATGTGTTGTAGACAAGTATATGGATCTTCTGGCATCTGTACATGCTCATGTATCAGGTTGTAACACAAATTCCCGCCGTTGTTTTATTGAAAGTTACAACAATCGTAGCAACAGATTAGTCAGTTATGTAAACTCAGTCATTGTTTACAACTTGCTCCCGCCTCTCGACCAATTTATCAATACCATTTCACCAGAAATCGCCGGGCCTGGACTCGAAGTAGCTGTTAAGCCACTTTACAAAGTGCACGTCGTTATCGAAGGTTACGCCACTCATTTGGTTGAACAGCGAGCGGAAAAGATGAGAATTCGTCGGCGCAAGATCCGGAGAATAAGGTGGATGTTGAAGAACCTTCCAATCGAGCTCTTGTAGGGCCACTTTGACGAGGTTTGCAAAATGAGGCCTGGCGTTGTCGTGGAGCAGGAAGACTTGGCCTTGTCGATCGGGTCTTTTCTACTGGATAGCCTCATTCACACAGTGTCTATGTATAGATTCTTGTCGACTGTTTTGTTCTTTTCAAGCTTCTCGTAGTGCACAAGACCCTCACAGTCCAACCAAATGTAGATCATGATCTCTTTAGGATGGTGGTTTTGCTTAACTCTCGGCTTTGGTGTGTCTCCGGAAGCCACCCACTCCTTCCGTTGCTTCACGTTCATATAGGCACACCATTTCTCATCTCCCGTGACAATTCTGTATAAAAATAGTTTCTTGTGGCCGCGTGTGTTGCTCAGCGTTGGTTGAGCAGCAATGTAAAAGTGATTTTCTTCATAGTTTTTGGTAAGCTGGTGTGGCACCCAAACTCCAAGTTTTTTAGTAAAACCCATTGATTTAAGAGGACAGAAGATCGTCACTACATTGCTGTTCATCTTCTCGGCGAATTCTCTACATGTTTGGCGACCGTCTTCTTTCACAAATGGTCTTCGTTAAACTCGGTAGGTCGCCCATAGCGAGGTGTGTCGTCCAGGTCGAAGTTGCCTTTTTTGAACTTGGCAAACCACTCTCGAGCAGTCATCACGGCTGTAACACCCTCTCCGTAAACAGCACAAATATCTCCGAGTTGCGTCGGCTGATTCTTGATTACGGCGAAACGCAAAATAAAGCAAGTGACGAAAATGGGTTTTCTTGCCGCCTGATTTTCCATTTCAAAAGCCTGAAAGGAAAGAAAATTTACATTGTTCGGAAAAATGGTGGCAGTAAATTTGTAGATGAAAGAACGCGGTTTCGAATGACTGTATCCACATTGCCAAACTTCAAAGAGATGGACTGAAAACAAACTAAATATAAAAACGGCGGGAACTTATGTTACAGCCTTATACAATCTTCGGATTTACTAATCTGTGACTTTCATCATTATTTGTTGGGAAATTACGTCATTTTATAATGATGCCATGGTAACTTTAGGCGCCTCTGTGTCCAAAACTTTTTTTTTGTTTTTAAACTAAGGTTGACAATCAGTTTTCATTCATGTACTATGTTTCTGAAATATTTCTGTGTATTTTCATAATACTAATTTATGTGTGCAGGTATTCGTATCATCATCATCGTATGAATACTTCTGATTTTCCCTTTATTCGTTGCTTGTATTCCGTATTCATGTATGACATTTTCTCTCCTAATATCTTGTTACCGCCCATAAAAATTAATTTTATCTTTTATCTCCTAATATCTAGGGAGGAGGAGGAGGGACGTACTTTCACTACTTTAGAGTCTGCTACTGTGGTTGAAACGCCAATGGAGTCAACTGTGAATATGGCCGATGTGGATCCCAATGCGCCGGACACGAAAAATGCAGCCGCTGAAGCGGAACCAGAGATTGAACAGAAAAAGTATTACAGGCAAGCTTTCAAGAAGCAGTGGATGACTTTGCCAGAATTCAAAGGTATGTAAGCGTATTTTCTGTTTATAATTTAAACCCAACACTTTTTTATTCTGTGTTATCGTGTGGTAACAAGTAGTTTCATAGGCTGTTAAGTATATTTTATCACGGCATACTTTAAATATTTACGTAAGTTTTGGAAAGCTCTCGGTTTAAAATGGAGGAGACCTTCTGTTTAATATGGCATTTTTACGTACACTGTGGAAGGTAAATAACTGTATACGTTAAGTCACTTTTTCTTAATGCTGCGATGTTCCTACGGGTAGCTCAGCGTAGCATTCGGGAGGTTGTGGGTTCAATCCCAGCGGCCGACCATCGTCACCTGACTGAGGTTTTTTCCCAGTCACACTAGGCAAATGTCGGGATGGCACCTTGAACTTAGGCTCTGGCCGACACCTTTCAATATCTTTCCCCTATACCGGTCTGAGCCTTAGGTGCCTGAAGGCCATAAATAATTTCAATAGAGGGAGGGTGAAAAGGGCCCAAAATCCACTATCCTGGCTTCTCCGGAAACTTTTTTTTTTTTTTTTTTTCAGTTTCTGGTTTTCTATGCCAACGTTCTGTACGATAACTTTTTCTTTCACGAACTTACAATTTCTCTGTATGAGAATCAAAATGAAAACTTTTTTAATCAGAAAGTGAACTAACTGTAAAAGATGATTCCATATTGTTGGCTTCAAGTGCTTTTAAAACTTGATGTTGTTGGATTCTCAAAATTTCTAGTTGTGTTAACGTGGAATAATTAAATCATCTTGGTTAGATAGTGTCTGCAACTTCACTCATTGCTTAGTATCCCGCCGGAGACACAAGTGGTTCGGAGTCTACTTAAAACCACGTGTATCTCTTAAAACATTGTTTACAGACGTTGGAATTGAATTGCAAATCACTAACTGTTTATATTCTATCTTCGATCATAAATCTTTCTCTGAACCGAACACCCATCATCACTTATATGTGTATGTGTGTATTTAACGTTTATTTTTATTTCAGCATTTGGCGAGGTATAACAGAGGATCCGCAATGCGTTGTCATTAGCTTCAGAGAGTCCGCGATTTGGAAAAGTTTTATAACCCCTGATCTAAGCTGTTCTCTGTCCTCTGCAAGTGCCCAATTTGTTTATTATAGTCCTCCTCGTGTATCTTTAATATGGTGATTGTATCGTGTCTATCGCACACCAGTTGAATGCGCAGATAGTATCTTAAAGTCAGGACCACAACTGTTCTCGTTCCTTCTCCCGCACATAGATTATAAAGAGTGACTTGGCGCCGTGTACCTTAAGTTATTTCAATAGACACGAGTATACTGACTGTTTCATTAAAGTTTTTAAGTAATGAACAAATATATTAATCCGTTATTAAGTTCTTTTGATAATTGTCGGTTCTTGCTTTCAGAATGGTTGTGCCCGGCACCAGGCAATAAATTTGCAGCGTACTGCAGATTTTGCAAGAATACGCTTCGTGCACACAAGTTGAGTTTGACGAAACATATAGCAACATGGAAACATCAGAAGAAAAGTCGACTAGTGGAGGTAATGTTTATATTTTTTCCTTTTTCAAATTATCTTTTTCACGTTCATGTTGGTTTAGGTTGTATATTTATAATGTGAATTTGAGAGAATTTTGAATTTTGATAAATTGTTATTCTAGACATAGTTGTAGAGTAGGGGTCGCCAACCGTTTCTGATTCGCGGACCACGTCAGGTTAAATGTTGATTTTATATAGATTCATTCTATTGCACGGTATTGCATGATTTTCTTCTGTTTATTCGTTAATGCGCTTTTATTGAATCATGTTTGCAGGCACTTTTGGTGGACAATGGATCTGGATATATGTAAGGGTTTACCCACTAAAACGCAGACAGAAATTCTTCGGGAAATAATTTTATTGGATCGTTTGAGTTTTAGGATATATATATTAGGAGAGCTTCTCGGTAAAATGTAAAATTAAGATACTGAGTGTCCAAAAATTATGCATTTCTCTCATTCATAGTACGTACTTATTCAACTAAAGCACATAAAGATACTGTTCCTTCGCTGAAAAGCCCTCTATATTGAGAAATTTTTAAGACGTTAAGCAGCAAAACATAAACCATCATTCAGGCACGGTTGTAAAAAAAATGTAGCTAGAGTTTTTTTAAAAAACAAACTGTGTATATCCCCCCCCCCCCCCGCCCAAAAAAAAGTATCTGATTTCAACTTTTCTTGATGTCATTAGGGAGTCTGCGTGGCTCCTTATCGAACATTAAAAATTCCAGATCTAAAAGCTTTGTTCAGGGCTATTAGTGGTGTGTTCCGAAAGTGTAGTGACACCGGGAGGTGTGTTTTATCTCTGTCAACCTCAGTATACCATTTTCAGCGAAAATGAACAAAGTGGCAAATGTCTGGTAAAAATCAACAACTAGACTGCACCCGCAAACCCTGAAATTTAAATTGGTAGTTTTTATTTATTTTTTAACCGGGGTTGTCGGTTGTAGCCAAGTTGTGAAAGTTTTCTGAATATTTTATCTTTGTTCTCGTTCATTAGAAATGACAGTGAGGTAGGCAGAGATAAAATGCATCTCCCATTGTCACTACAAACCAGCAGTATTGCCAGAGTCCACTGTAATATTGAAAATACTTTACCTACATTTTTGGAATATACCACTAATATTCCTGAAGTTTTGGTTATTGAGTTTTTCTTTCTCATATTCGATGAAGAGCCATACAAGCTCTCTAATGACACCGAGCAGGGTGTCTACAAGGTCAAGGAAGTAAAGGATTTGGCTTCTACTTGTAAGGAAAGAATGGTTCATTTTCAAGTACTGTTTCCTGGAGCTACAGTAATCAGTATCGTGCATTTTTATTGGATAGCCGCACATTAAATGCAAAATTTTGTTCTTTGGGAAAGCAACACTCATTTGACGTATTTCAGTTGATAAAAATAAATTCTGTATTAATTATACAAATTCTATTAATAAGAATAAATTCGATAAGAATCCGTTGCACGTATAGCAAGGCATCAGATATAAAATTTTCCTTTTATGATTAAATTATGACTGTTGGTAGTGATAAACTTTCCTTCATATTTATGTGGATAATAACCTAATGTTTTTTTGTTGTTTTTTTCCCCAGGAATCAGGTGAATTGGAAAACGACGCATTCATGGATTGGAATACGAAGGTAAAATTTAATTCCTTCATTACGTGTAATTATGTTAGTTGTGATCATTAGAAAGAAATTTAGAATATTGTAAGAGATATTGTTTATAATTTTGTTGCCTTTGAAATGGCAAATGAGAAGAGGAGAGCTGTTTTTTAAGTCAGTCACAGACAGCTTTTCGAATTACATTTTCTGTATTTGTAACGGTAATGGTCACTTACACATTTGTTGATTTGGTCTTTGAGATCACGTATCATGTATTTATCAAGCAAAGGTATTTTTGATCTGAAATGTTCTGCAGTTTCTTAGAAAAACAATCTGTAATGAATTCTTGTGTGCGTATTATTTTTTGTTGTTGGGGGTGGGGGGAGGTATTGTGATGATTAATGCAGTGTTAGGCTTTAGATTTAGAATAGCAGGAAGGTAGAGTGTGGAACTGAAACAAACAACAAAAATGAAATCTTGCAATAGTAATACAAAGTTAGTACTTGCGATGAGGAATAACTAAGAAGTAGGGATATACACTTTGGACGTGTATCTAGAGAACGTTTTATTTACACAGAGTTTCATAGAAAATGACCAGTGAGTGGACTTTTTAAGTCCAATCAACAGTTTACATGAGATGGTAATAACAACCCAATATTTGATACAGATTTCAAATTAATGGTCCAGTTGTTGTACTGTATATTCTATGTGTATTTTGCAAATTTCGAACTCAGAAAAAAAAATCGGACATTTTCTGTGAATCTGAGTGTACGTGTAAAAGAATTTTCGTGTTATTTATCGAAGGCATTGACATAACATTTCAAAACAGTGGTACGTCTGTTACAAACTTGATTGTAGTGAATTCTATTTATATTATGGTGAAGTTCAGCTGCAGACCAAAAAAGCCGCACCCTATATTTTGCAAGATTCTGACCGCTATAGGAAATGCTGAATAATACACAGTAAGTCGTTCTTCGTACGTAATAATACCTTCAACGTTCCATGTTTTGGGGATATTTTTTTTTTCTTTTTTTGGTGACCTTTCATGAATCACAGTGGTCGGTTTCTTTCTTTTTTTCCCGACATAAAATAGTGAGTGTATTGCCCCTGAAGTAAGTATGAGTTAACATTTTGAAATGTGGATGTGAAGGAACCAAGACTGTGCCCTGTTATTTCAGTTAATAAAGTACAGTTGGCTGATAATAATAAACACAGTCACTACTGGCTGGCTACTCATGGGTTGATTCAAATGCCCGGGTCGGCTTTTTTTTATTATTATTATTAGAAAAGATCTTCCTACACGAAGTGCTGTATGTCCGTTCCTGAGAGCTAGAAGAGCGTAAGTCACAAATTATTATTTTCCAAAAAAACAGGAAAATCTAGATGGATGCAAATGGATAAAGTACATAATAGACCTACTTACAGTAAACCCTCGATTTAACTTGCTAATAGGGGCTAAGGAGTCCCTGTTATCGAAAGTCAGTTACATTGCGAGTTTTTTAAAATAAGAATATGTGTAACATTACATTACACTGCAATTTTATCAATATTAGCACTGTAATAAAAAAAAGTTATACACTTTTAGTTATATGCAGATTTAGTTTGTTTATTGGTTTGTTTGTTGTTGTTTCTGATGAAATCTACAAATCGGTAGCATTCACACAAGCGACTTGATAGCTGAAGGTTACTAAAGATAGCTGTAAGTGAGAATAAATAACCGAAGCTTTGTCCGTTAAATCGAGAGTTTACTATATATTTACATTCTGTACATGTTTACAAGAATCCTGCAACCAGTATTTGAGGCCTTCCGAATGCTGTACAAAACTGTATTTATCATATTTTGGCCAAAATTGGACTTGCGCGCTTCTAGCTCTCAGGTACAGATTTTTTAATGACATTGTTTATAAATTACGAGAAGGGAAAGCCAGAAGGTTAATTTAAATAAAATTTAAGTAGTGGGGAGCCTCTGGAATGGACTTTATCTGCAGTAATGGGGATGAAGAAATATGTTCTTTTATATGCCACCTGTATTTTGAAACCCTAACTGCGTTGACACAAGCTGTTAGCGCTATATTTGAATAGTTGTTCCGCGCGCCATCTTAACTTTGATACG
Source organism: Lepisma saccharinum (assembly GCA_022664845.1). NCBI lineage: Eukaryota > Metazoa > Arthropoda > Insecta > Zygentoma > Lepismatidae > Lepisma > Lepisma saccharinum. The sequence continues at coordinate 78,744 of JAGDQP010004464.1, forward strand.
ATATTCTACATAGGGAGTTCCTTATGTCGGATGTGGGAGAAAATGTGTTAATAATGTATAGTATAATATACGTTAGTCACCTCGAAATGCGTAGTAACTTTTTTTCATTCTGAGGTGTTAATGTACGTGAATTTACTCAGGAATGAATTTCAGTACAACTTCCTTTTCCCTCTATTTAAATTTTTCCTTTTATATTGTGTTCGACCTGTTTGTAGGGTTTAATATAATAGTTGCAATAAATGTCTGACATATTTTTGTTTGCCGTTAAGATACAAAATGGGCTCCTTAAAGAGTTCCTTTTTTTTACAGAGTATCCAAACACAATGTTCTCGAAATGATACAGCCAATGATGATGATGATGACGATGATTACGACTCATTCCGAGATGATGGAGATGATAGATCAGATGGTGAAAATGAAGATCGTAAAACAGTAGCTGTAAGTCAAATACAATAATACACATCTTATTTAGGTGTAGAAACGAGCTGTTTTGTCTTTTAAAATAAAATTATTATACAATAGTGAGCACGGTAATGGAATTTATGCTTCAGTAGTCGGTGTGTTACATGGTAGTTGTTTGGAGTCAAGAACGTCAGTAAACAGTGGTAATTCAATCAGGTATACGTTTGTCTTTTTCTCTTCGATTTCTTAGGAGTATCAAAGTTTTGGAGGTAAAAAATTATTTCGCAGTGGTAATTTTACCTAGCTCGTTTTATATGATAGTTAGATGCAAGCGCAGATCTGTCTGCCGTTTCCCAAATGTGCAGAAAAATATTGCAAATTTGAAGCATGTTTAAGGAATTAACTCAAGAAACTCCTATCTTGTGAGTTCGGGAGGGTCAATCTCGGGTTCCCTAACTGGTCCCAACAATTCATCTTTTTGTTTCATGCAAAAGTCCTAAATTTGGCTTCTCTGAAATCTGTAGACGCCTGATATAGCAAAGACATTTAACTTTATGTTGTCCTGGGTATTATGTCCAAATTAGTTCAGTGAGTAGTCGTGTTGAGTGCAGGAGTAAAGCATTATTCGAGGTAAGGCAAAAGAATAGATGCAAATAATAGGTCGAGTAGAAATGGGTGGTCGATAAATAAATTGAAAAAATTCAAATCACCAGGAATAGACAATATTCCAGCCGAATTAATTAAAGCGGGAGGAACGGTACTAATCAAGGAACTACATAAATTGATAAGTGCTTTATGGAGAAAGGAGGAGCTTCCAAAAGAATGGAAAACCTCAATAATGGTTCGGATTTACAAAAAAGGCGATAAATCGAACAGTAATAATTACCGCGGAATCTCGTTACTTCCAACCTGTTACAAAATATTAAGTAATATTGTGTTAACACGCCTAAGTGTATATGTAGATGAAATAATTGGAGATCACCAATGCGGATTTAGAAGAAATAGATCCACGTTGGACCAGGTTTTCGCCTTGAGACAAATTTTGGAGTTGAAATGTTAATACAGTGGGACGGTTCACCAGCTATTCATTGATTTTAAGAAAGCATGTGATTCTATCAAAAGGGAAAAGTTATACAGTATCCTAATACGATTTGGAATTCTGAAGAAAATTGGTTCAACTAGTGAAGATGAGTCTCAGCGACCCCAGAAGCAGAGTAATAGGTAATAATTGTTAAAGTTGTCGCTACTACTTAAACTCATATTTGCTCTAAAGCCAAATACATTAGGATGGATTAGATTACTTTGCTTTAAGTGCGATTTAGAACCAGAATTTACGAGGTAATTTTATTATGATTGCCGAGTAAATATAATGTAATGTTAGCTTACTAGCGACACACAATAACAGTGAAGTATATCAAATCAATAAAACACAAATATATAAATAGGTAATCAAATACCTTTATCAATGCCACAGCATAGTAGTCATCAATCTAGTATTGGTTTAGTTAGGTTAGTTTACGTTCGTGCATCCTATATCCAAGCATGCATTTACCTCAATAGTAAGGTTGGTTAGCATTAGATTAAGCGCTTTAAGTTTACCAGTTAGGATCAAAACACCAATGCTATACAGTACACACACTAAAGTTCATTCAAATATCGATGTATCCACCGACCAAAATCAGTAGGCCAATATCATTTGAAAAGCACAATTTCTCATTATCATGCATTACTTTAATACAATAAACACGTCATAGAACATGCCATTACTCATATAGCAAACATATGGTATAGTTGTGATATTCTGTTAAATAGCATGCTCACAATAACCCTTAGAGCATAGCACATATAAATGTACACATAAGTAAACTTACTTGTTTTTCTAAGTGTCATCTTCATTCATTTACGCTCAGCTGTTCCAACAGTAAATAAAATCATTTTCTTACCAAAGATATTAGAATGCAATAGAGCTCGTTCTTTCATAAACCATTAATCGTCCACTATCTTCTGTCCAATTCAATCCTAACAATAATATGTCAGATAGTTTCGAGATTCGCAACGGATTGAAACAAGGCTATGCCTTATCACCACTACTGTTTAACTTTGCGTTAGAATATGCGATTTAAAAAATTAAAGGGGACAAAAAGGGACTATCATTGAACGGTTGGAATCAACCGTTCGTATACACGGATGATGTAGATTTATATGGGGAAGATAAAGATGCACTACAAAGCAGCACCGATTTCTTAGTAGATGAGATAAGTCTAGAGGTAAACATAGATAAAACAAAATACATAACAACAAGCCGAAACACAGGGAATGATGGAAATAGATACGTAACAATTAAGAATGAGTACATGGAGAAAGTAACCAAATTTAAATACTTGGGAGCATACGTATCAAGCAAAAATGAAGTAACGGAAGAAATAAAAAGTCGCTTAGTATCGGGCAACGCATGTTTCTATTCAGTCCAAAAGCTTCTAACATCGTGATTAATATAAAGGAATTGAAACTGATAATATACAGAACGGTTATTCTGCCGGTAATACTTTACGGTTGCGAAAGTTGGTTTTCGAAAATATGGTACGAGTGTTTGAAAATAAGGTTTTGAGTAAGATATACGGGATGAGATACTGGAGAATGCATAATGCAGAACTCCACGGACTGTACGATTCACCAGTTGTAAAAATAATGAAATCGCGACGAATAAGGTGGGCAGGTCATGGGATGGGGAAAAAAACGAAGATTATATTTTATCCTGATTGGAAGGCCGGATGGAAAGCGACCATTGGGATGACAGTATTAGAAGAGATCTTCGAGAAGTGTAGGTGTTCGCGATGAAAACTGGCTTGATGTTGCCCAGGATAGAATCCAATGGCGAACGTTTGTTACTGCGGCGATGAACTTGCGAGTTCCATAAGCAATAGAGTGAGTGAGTGAGTTAGAAAGGAGTGGTTGTGAGGAGTGCAGGGAGCCACTAAAAAAATCAACAACGAGTGTAATTATTAAAAAGAATTGTTAAAGTGTTCGTGTACATATTGAATGTAATATATAGGCATGTATAAAGTTTACTTCACTAATAAAAAAAAAATCACAAACAATATTTAAAACTAACTTTCATACTGTGAAGGTTAGTGCATTTCTTGTTGTCACTGTGGTAGAACCCTACTTAAGCTGTTTTTTCAATGTTGTGTATTGTATACGGTGTGAAAGATTTATGAAACTGATTGCATGTTCTTTTATAGCAAGTGAAAATTGTGGAAGTTCAGAAGCCACCACCTCCAAAGGGACCTCTTACAACCCATGTGTTAGATACATCACGAGGTTTGCCTGCTGCAGGACTCAGCCTTTCTTTGTACAAACTGATTGACAGCAAGTGGGTTCTTCTTAGTGAAGGGTAAGCGTTAGTAACTGTTTATCGTATTAGTAGGAGCATTTAATCGAATATAGTGTCACTGAAGGTTTTCTGTGAAGAATATAAATATAAGTTGCTGTCAAATCGCTTCTATTATCAGCATTTAAGCTGGGTTGCGGTGGCTCAGTAGTAGAGCGTTCACCTCTGGTGCATGGGGTCCCCTGTTCGATCGTGACTCGTGATACAAATTCGGCACTTAGCTCAAGGAAGGAAATTCGTATGTGATGCAGGTCTACACATTTCTCTACATTACATTAGATTTACTGAAAATAAGGAATATTATAAAAACACACGAGTCTTCTGGCGTTTATCAGATGCAATGTGAGTATATAGATACCGTATTCACTCGAATCTAATGCGGACTTCGTAATTTTTTTTACTCTGAAATCCAGATACGCGTTAGATTCATCTAGAGACTCTAAAATGTTACGATTATGCGTCTAGAAATGATTTTATTCCCTCGATAAAATAAACCAACGAAGAGAAGAGCTGAATTCTCAGGTAACATATCAGTAATCTGGGTTTGTGAGCATTTAGTATATTTAAATTCACAGAATCTATAACAATTTTGTGTGTTCGTGAAAAGTTCTGAAATGTAATTGTTGTTCATAAAAAAAAAAAAAAAAACAACTATGTTAATTTTTCTTCGTTGGGTGTATGTGTTTTTAGCGATCAAACATCCTGCTCAATTTAGGAAGACGAGAGACGTGCTTGATGCACAACATTGGTTTCGAGTAAATATGGTATGCGTATTGGTATGGCCAAACTGATCTTTTTCCACACGTGTTAAAGAATATAGAATGAACGTTAGAAAAGCAATAGTAATTCTGGCCTGCCCAAACACATTGTAGAAACCAATCGTATTGCACGTCGTTCGAATAAAATAGAAAAAATATTTTATTCTTACGAAAAATCCAAATTTGGATTTGGACATAGAGTTTTTTTTTTTAGGAATAGGTGTTTCGGTTTTCAAAATCTTTATTTGAGAAGAAATACAAAAATCCAAGTAGCAGTAACATTCCATTTTAACCATCTGGCAACACTCTTTCCACGCCAATATACTTTGCTTTCTAGCCGGATGCGTGGTTAGGTAAATAATGAAAAATACATTGAAAAAATGGTCGTTGCGGTGGCCGGGACTCGAAGAAGGATGTACCAGTTACCGACTTCGGCATTATACCGGTTTCCGGTCACAGCAGCAAATTCGTGTCTGGTCAAAGGGGCATAAGTAAAAAAAAAAAGTTATGTAAATGGTTGCGTTTAGAAAGATATCCTCGACTGATACTAAGGTTTTTATTGAAAGTACAATTTCTCCTTTTGTGTACTGTCAGAAGGGCTTAAGTCAAGTTACGCCGTATCAGAATTATACATTCGGACGTATGTCATTATGTCTTGACATAAAAAATCGAGATGAAGATCGATTAAGTTTAAGAAACAAATTGAACTATTTGTTTCCCTTTCTTTTTTGTTTCCAGTGACACAGTGTTCGCGTACTTTATCACTCTTCTATTTTCTTAATTATATATGTAAAAAAAAATAATCTATTCACAGATTTTATGGAATCTTTTGAAACTTGAAATAGTTTTCCTGTAAAATTAAGATATTTGACTTACGCCCTTTTGATCGCGCCCGATAGAATCTTTCTGTGTATTTTTCAGCAGTTACCTCGTTTCTACATCTACATCTGACTATCCTGGCGTTAAACCATATCTCTACTTTATTAATTAGCCCAAACTTGCATAAAGCGGAAGCTTGTGTACTCCAGAAACAAATGTAATTCCCTTACGATTTCGATTTTGAAGAAGATTCACAGTATTTGCGTTTTTGGACACAGTAACCTTAACTAATCTCATTCTTTTTATTTTTCACTTTGCCCATGCTTTTATATCATGTAGTTTTTCGTCTACTTGGAGATCCTGCACCATAAACAGCCAGACTTTCAAGTTGCATAGCATTATTCCAAAGAAAATGTCAGTGTTTGTTCCCATAGTATCCGATATTGTCGGGCTTTCTTATGTTAATGATCGAATACATCATTTTTTTTAAATTATCTTTTTTTCTTTAAACTTTTTTTTTTTTTTTTTTTAGAATGACCAATTCTCAAGGACGATTTACAGACTTCATGGAGAGCAGCAATTTAAACATTGGGCGCTACAAGATGCACTTTGACGTTGATCGGTATTTCGAATTGAGACGTCAAGAGTGCTTTTACCCGTTTGTTGAGGTGGGTAACTGATTTACAGTTCTTATGTTTCGTCTTTGATAAATTCTAATCTCTTTTTAAATCATTCTGTTTTGAGTGTATGTCATGAAAAGAATGAATTATCATATAAATAATGTCATAAGTGAACATGCCAGATTCTTCTT
>JAGDQP010004465.1:0-39066 GCA_022664845.1 Lepisma saccharinum
CCTTTCTATGTTCAGTCGTACCAACCTTTGTGCTTCATGTCAGTACTTCGAAACATGATGGTATCAGGAAGCGATAAATGAAAAATTGAGGGGTGTAAAAGCATTTTATAATTTTTTCCTGCATATTATTTTTCAAAATGTTATACCCAGCTGCCGTGGCTCAGTGGTAGAGCATTGGCTTAGCAATGGGGAGAACGCGGGTTCAAACCCGGGTCCGGACATCCTGACTGAGGTTTTCCCTGGTTTCCTCGGTCACACGAGGCAAATGCTGGGATGGTACGAGAGAATTACATGCAACATTCCTTTACATCGAGATATCATTAATGGTACCGGTAATCCAGTTGTGTAAAAATAAAGGAAAAATAATCAATTACCACTACTGGGAATGAAAGCAGGATCCCCGATTCCGGACGAGTGATCTACAAGTAAGTCAACGAGGTCTTTATGTGAAGGAAACTAGCGTCTAATTCTTTCCTGTTACACAATTCCGGGAAGGCTTTCTCCATTAAAAAAGATTTTTGAATTAAAAGTCTCCACTTGTAGTCGATTCTCTTTACTTTCCACTCAGCTGAAGCAAAAAGAATTCTCAAGTACACAGAACTTGGTCGTGGCTGTAGTAGCTTAATTGTAGAGCACTAGGCAGGCAACTGGGAGATCTGGGTTCAGCATTTGTAGCAGAAGAAATGTATAGTTTTGTAACAGAATTAAAACGCTTCAGCTTAGTTCGTGGAAACTTACTCATCAAGACACCCCATGCAGATACATCGTTGAAGTTTTCTACATCCTTTTTTTTTAAAAAAAAAAAAAAAGCTATATTCCGTGTTAGAAGTACCTTTCATGACCGCGAATTCTTCATTCAATTTCTTGATTTTTTTTATTTACTACACATTCTTTGCGTTAGATTAGCTGAAATTATTTAAAGTTGGTTCTGTTAAACTGAATTAGGAGATGTAGGATAGGTTACTCTGTTCTGTTCTTTCCATAATCTGGATTGCTTCCCAATTTTCTTTTATGGACTGAATAGACAATTTTGTCATAACTCAGTTACGTCCGAGAGATGACGTCCCTCGACGTTCAGTTTTCCGGTGCAGGGATGGGGAAGGTAGAATCTAGTGCATTGGAGTACCACCCCGGTATTCATATTGTAAGTCTGATGAAAACTCTGCAACCCTTCAGTGAGGGTAACCGGGAGCGGGCTCGAATTCGCGTGCCTCCCCATTACCTATCGGAAATCCGCGACATTCCTAGTTGCCACGGGGCTGTGTGCTGCACGCCTGTTGATGCGAAAACAATATGCCTTGAAAAAGTTTTAAACCTTCAGAAAGCAATCTATAAAACGCAAAATGTCAATTTTCAACCCGGACACTCTGATCACTTTCGAAACCGTGACAAAATCCTTACATACGTAATTACTTTCTATCGAAAATTAAGCTATGATTTGCAGTGCAGAACTTTTGTAACAAGGCGTAAGAATTATCTTTGCACTTAGCATTTTTCTAATGTATGAGACTCTGTTATGACCTAAGCAGCATAATATTCATTTTCGTCTCCTCCAGGAAGTACTAGAAGTTACTCAAAGCAGTGCAACCTGGATTCTGTCAGACACTTTCAGTGGTGGTGTTATCCCCAAATTCTCGAGCACCCTTCCCCAACAACAACAACAACAAAAATAAATAAAGAATAAATAAAAAAAACAAATAAAAGTAAATATAAAAAATAAATTAGAAATCTATTGAGAACCTGCAAAACTCTACTTACACACCCGAAACTGACATTTTTGGCAGAATCGCTGAGTGCAAAGGATGATTATTCATAAATTTTGAATTTACCCATTCAACGACTCCTTAAATAATAATTTTCACCTGGGGCGGTTTAGTTGGTGTTTATTTTACTATTTCTAACGTATAAGCAATAAGTTCTACTATTTCTAACGTAAACGGCCATAATTTTATCTAACGTTGTTAGTTATGTAAGAAGAAAGAACAGATTTTGAATAGTTCTAAATCAATTTAGTGAATTCGGATCGTTCAGATCATTACAGATTCCTAACAAGTAAGTATGTTGAAATTGGTGCTGGCAAGGATCAACAGGTTTCCTGGAGGTATCTTCCCAACTTATGTGGGGGAGGTGTATTTTCTCAGTGGAATACATAAAATTAGAACCTGCGTTAAGCTCGAAAGTGTTTAATATCTCTTGAGGGAAGGAAATGTTCCATCTCCTCCATGATTTCGCACCCTGTGTATGGATATAAAATACACATATATAAAATGTGTATAAAATATGCATAATTACGCCTAAAAGTATTCTAATTCTGCTTAAAATTCTGAATGTAGAGTGCGTTTGTACCCCTGGACCAATACCATAAATGTGTCCCTAAGTGTAAGTTTACTGAACGCGGTACTGTTGTTCTTAACCTGTCAGTGATTCTGCCAAACTCCCGCTCTCAACGGGAAGGTGTGACCCTTCCAAATTCTCGACCACACACGCAACTTTAATTTTTTACGGCTAAGAATCAATTGAACGCAGTAAAACGTTACTTACACCCTCGTTACTTACTCAAACAAGCTACATAATAGTTTAAAAAAGCATAGCGCCACCGTATAAATCAAGTGAACGTTCAAAAAGAAAATACCATACCGTCATTTTTTACAAAAGATAATGCTAAGCTATTGGATAGTACCTACCAGTATTAGATTTAGTCATAGTTGTTCCCAAAGTTTCAGACCATGAGGAACCCAATGATGTATGGCTCATCTCTGTCTGTTTTGAGTTACTGAGATTTAAGAAAAACGGATAGGCCAAAGACTGTATATTTCCATTCACTTGCGTTTACACGGGGACGCTAAGAACTACCCAGGCAGTATCGTCGCGGACTTTGGATCAGCATTGGGTAGGTACGCGAGTTCGACACTGGGGAGGCATATAGGTTTGAGTCCTCCAGCCGTCCATACAGATTGAGAATTTCCGGGCTTTACTCAGTTTCAGGAGACCAATGCCGACCAGTAGGTTTCTCGAACTCGAGAACGTTAACAGCCTATCTTAACGTTGGAATCACCCAACACATTTTTTGTATTATACTTCGGTAATCAGTCAACCAGCCTTTCTACCTCATCGTAGAATGTATCTATATTGCTTTCATCAGCTACATCGGTCGGGGTTTAGACATTTATTACAACCCTGTTGCCCCATCGAGTACGTATCGTAAAGTAAGATAGTATTTCATTTAAGAACTCTGTATTCTAAACCGTCGGAAGGATACTGTTTTTAATGAGGAATCAAGTTCCGAAATTGTGTGACTGAATTTCCTTGTAGTAGAAAGTGTATTTGCCCTGTCGGATGCTATCTTGACCCTCCCACCGGAATTATTTTATCGGTAATATGTCCAGCTCGTACTACTCGGTCTCGCGTACCGCCAATTGAAAAGAGCCCATTTTGTATAATAATCATACGTTCCAGTTTCCTATTCTAAGATTTTTTTTAATCTTCTTGGAGCCCCCTGAAGCAGTCCCCGCCCAGAGATCAGAATGAGGGACTAGTTTACTTCAGGAATTTTTTACCCCAGAATAATTTTGAACCATATGCTAACATTTCTTGACATTGTTTAGCGGTGTAGAATCGTCAGCTTTACGACCTCGCAGTAAAGGTAGACATTCAAGTTGTCGTCCTCTGTCCATCTCTGAGCCTTGCAGATATCATTCATCTTGAACCTCAAGGCTGTAATGGTGAAGCTGCTTTCCTTTACCATGATATTCTTGTTCATAGCTATCTTTCCCTAGCCTTTGTAGATCGCTCTTTTAACTGAAAGGCAGCAGTACTGGTTTTGGTTTGCCCCGGAATATTTCCGGTACCCACCATATCTGGTCACCTATCCGCCAGCTATGAAGTCGCCTAGTTGGAGACCAGTAACTCCAGCCCGGAAATTATATCTACAACATGTCAAAAGCTAGTTGAAGTCACCTTCAACCCCTGGTCAAGAAATTACGACAAACTGTCCCATCCCACAGACCTCCACGCGCATAAGTGCCGAAAACACTGTTACCAAAAACACTAATTTGCCGAAAATACTATGTTATTGGTTCTTCAGACGAAGCTTAGTTAGCTCTACAATATATCGAAAGCTATTTGAGGTCACCTTCTATCCCTGGTGCAGAAGTCGTGAGAAAGTATACACTTCCATGCGAATAAATGTCGAAAACATTAAGTTGCCGATGCTTTCCGGAAACGATTATAGACCGCTCCGACAAAGTTTAAGTAGGTCACCTCTTACCCCTTCTCCAGAAACTGCAAAATACTGTCTTCTCGCATACGTACACTTCAATATTAATTTCTAGTGCCGAAATAATTACCTTGCCGATGTTTGGCCTGAAAAAAATATATATCTAAAAACTTCTAATATCGCGATTAATATCAAGGAAATCGAAATTGAAAATATACAGAACGGTTATTCTGCCGGTAATACATACGGTTGCGGAACTTGCAGTACGACCCTAGCAGATGAACATAAATTATGTGTGTTTGAAAATAAGGTTTTGGGACAGATATAGTGGCCGAAACGGGACGAGATGACTGGATAATGGAGGAGACTGCATAATGAAGAACTACACGGACTGTACGATTCACCAGATGTAAAAATATTGAAATCGCGACGACTAAGGTGGGCAGGACATGTAGCTCGGATGGAGGAAAAACGAAGATATATTGTTTCCTGGTTGGAAGGCCGGATGGAAGGAGACCATTGGGAAGACCGAGACGTCGTTGGGAGGACAATATTAAAATAGATGTTTGAGAAGTAGGTGTTCGTGATGAAAACTGGCTTGATATTGCCCAGGATAGAATCCAATGGCAAACGTTTGTTACTGCGGTGATGAACGTGCGAGTTCCATAAGCCATAGAGTTAGTTAGTTAATCATATTTCCCAGGACGAAGCCTATTTTCATTGTGTATACCTTTCATTTGGTCAATTTGTAAGCACTACTCCCTGTAGAGTGGGTATGGTTCTTTCCTGTAATAATACTTATAAATTTTGAAATCTTACGAAATCCACAAGTATTTAAACAAGTCAATCCTTCAATAGATCTGCTATTATTATAATCGGTGATACTCATACGTTTCACTGACCTAAACAGAACATACGTAATAGCCATAAAAAAATTTGATTGATAAATTGTCCTTCTTACCATTGTGATTAATGGATATTAATATATCTCTCGAACAGTGACTGTTCCTATATGTATACACATAATAATAGTTCATCGATAATAAATATTATCTACTACTAATTATACTATTATATCTAATGTGATGGGATATATTGTACTTAAGATTAATTTCCAAATTCTTCATAAATAATAAAGAATTGGATGTTATGGCACATTATAGTTATAACATTCAGAAAGCCTCGTCAACTTTTAGTAAGAAATGAAGACCACAGGAAAAGAATCCATTGTGTCCATTTTTTACTAAATTAAAATAAAACTGCTATCTTTTTACTTTTTAAAATGAGTTTTTAACAAATTATCGTGCATAAAGAGCATATGCTAGTTCATTAACTACAAGCAAATCGTTATTTGATGTGCAGGTATACGTAACACAGACTATATACTTTTAGAATACTCTCCTGTAAACTCAATAAAATGTTCACTTCCTATTTACACGCATAGGTGCGTAATCAAGAACTTATTGTTTTCCAAAATGCTGTCACGTACGTGACATTTCCATTTCCTTAAACTTAAGAAACAATGTCAATTTTTCGCTTGAATTAGTAGAAGTGAAACTTGTCTAAAAATAATGGAAGCTCGTAAAGAAAGGACCATGGTACAGAGGATATTCATTAAAATATTACATTAGCCATTATTTCATTCCTCTTCATGCATTATAATTAATTGACAATTAACTCTTCATTTTGTACATTTACATGAGAGGAAAATGAGATAATTGGCCTTGCAATATTAGTTAACGAATTGTTCGAATGGAGAAATGACATTGATAATTAAAGTTACCAGTGCAAAATAGCATTAAATCTAATTTTTCTAGTTTATAGGAAATTAAATACAGCAATAACTAATTGAATACATTAGCAATAATTCTTTTTTATGTGATTCGTCTATGCACCACTACTATCGTTTTTCCTCAACGCATTTCGAAATAAATTGTAAATAACTTTTATTTTAAAACGATCGTTTGGCCTCAATTGGAACAAATTCGTTTATCTACTTCGTTATGGTTTCTTACCACAGAAATTATAACAGTTTTGATTAAACTTTGTTGTGAAAATTGCAGTCATCTAGTGATAACAAAGCACATTTAGCAGCGTTGACATACGTCCTGTTTCACCAAGACCTGTAATTTTTTATAACATAATTAATGTCCAAATGGATTCTCTTATTGACAGTGGTTTAGCGTTGGCGTAGCATTCGTGAGTTCGGGCCATGGATTCGATCCCAAAGACCGACAATCCTGACTGAGGTTTTTCCAGGGTTTTCTCTCAGTCACACCAGGCAACTGCCATGATGGCAACTTCAACATAGGCCCTGGTCGAATCCTTTCCCCTCCCCTGTTCCGGCCTGAGCCTTAGATGACTAAAGGCCTTAAATAAAATTAAAATTCTTAGTGGTATGCGCGAAGAATTGTTTCCTGTTAGAAAATTGAGACATTCTTGGAATCGAAAATTATCGAAAATTCCTGGAAATAGGTACCACACTTCCCTAAAATCAATTACGGGACGAGACGGGTAATTGTTCTGACTTATGGTTATGTATGTTCTGATTTTCGTCATGTTTCATGCATAGTAAAATATATATACCACATTGTAAGCATATTTTCATAACTTTACACAGACTACTTATATCTAATGTAGTGCATCCAAATTTTTAAGTTACATAAACCACATTCTCGAGTAGTGACCAATAATTTATTAGATGTATTTCAATTTCCTATTTTTGTGATCATTTTTAGTTTCTGGATGGAAAAGGAATCTCTGCTTGTTGCAATAAAGTTCTTGAATATTTTAATCACTGTTCACTGTGTTCAGTGTTAGGCTTTGTTAGTTCACAGTTTCTCATCAGTAAGTTTCACATCTCCTAGTTATATTTAAGTCGTATTTGAGTTATCCCTTTTTCGATTCACCTATGTAGTCATGATGACATTAATAGGTAATTTTGTATACACCTGATGAGCATATCGATTTAAGAAAAATACTGCTTCTTAATTGAAATTATAAAAGTATATAAGATTTATAAAGTATTTATTGATGTAACTATTGTTCCCGCAGAAGCCATATCTACTTATTTATTTTCAAACACTCATTAGCCGGAACGAGTAGACATTCACATAATTATATCATTCAATTATTATGTATGTTACCCATTTTTAAAGAAATTACAATCGAGAAGCTTACGAAGAATAACAGATATTATCCAAATTTTGGTAATTACAGTAGCCGGGGACGAAAAGCTGGATTTGGCATAAATATATAAAAATTGGAGAGAAATGATTAAGATAGGGAGCGAGCAGTTTCTGTTTGTTTAACAAATGTTCATTTTTAAGGCAGATACTTATACTTTTATGACAAAATCTAGAAATTAACATATCAAACCCCAGTGTTTGGTAATGAAACTTGAAGTACGACCCTGGCAGATGAACACAAATTGCGTGTGTTTTAATCAATTGTCAAACCAATCAGCGTAGGGTTCCAAAGGTTAATTACTCATCTTGGGAAAAATCGTCATATCCTTTTCAAAGAATCCACATAGATTGTTTCGATTATGTAAATTTGAAATATCTATTAGTAGTAGACAGCTATGGATCCAAGTAGTAAAGGTAAAGTCTACAACAGCAGCAGAAACCATACAGAAACTCCAAGATATGTTTAATTTTGTTGGTAATACCACTGTGATTGTATCGTATAATGGTCCACCAATTACCAGTTAGGAATTTACTAACTGGTGTTCAGTCCAAGATTTTAACCTAGTGCATTAGCCTCCATCCCATCCAGAAAGCAACGATACAGCAGAGAGTAGTACAAGATATCAAATCATTACTTAAAAGACATTCAACAGCGGGATGACATAATAAAGAAAGTTCAGGCGGACATTAGATTTGCTAAAACACCTATGTTGAATGGTAAGTCTCCAGCGGAAGTTGTGTTTAATTATCAGCCAAACAGTAAATTTAATAAGTGGTACAATTTAGTAGATAGAAAAAAATATCAATGAATAATTCAAAACCGCTGAAATGGGTACCTACAGTAGGTGATATGTTATTAGTCCAAAATGTACCAAACACGGATCCTAGGTATGTGAAACTTAAAGTGTTACAACTAAAGGGGCAAAAGAACAAAAATGTCAAACCACACGGATGGTACATATGCATCAGATTCAGAAACTATTTGACAATAACACACCTCAAAATTTGGAAGACTTAAATAACAATTCATGGTGGATGAGTGAGAATAATGAAAACAAGATAACGGCTTCTTCTGAAATAACACTACATAGATCTCAGAGAGTAAGGCAACCTAGGAAACATTTTTCATGTGAAGGTTCTGGATGACATTCTTTTTTCAGCAAGAGGAATTGTTAGACATGTTAATTATCGCAAGAATTGTTAGACATGGTTTGGATAGAATATGGCGTCATGATTCATGTTAACTAGTTAATCATTCAGTCTTGGATAGGTATTCACCAATGGCATAACGTAAAGGTTGTTTACGTCATCAAACAGCTTATACTCAAATAAGAAATGTTTTGAAGTCTACATTTTATAACAGTGTCAATCGTTAGGAAACCTTGTATTATTGGATTGTAACGTTGATAATAAACAATCAGATAGTTACAAGTGGTTCTACGATTTATATAATTTGCTGGAGGATTATAATTACTTACTTATGGAAGTATTGACGTTTCTATAAAGAACTTATCAATGCTACACTTAATGTTACAATTTTATGGGATACTGGAATTAGTGAGTATGGAAATCAATATTATATTTCATGTGTGAGTTTGGTGTACATATAGACTTCAGAAGTGATACTCTTTATTATTATGGTACATTAGGGACGGAGTCATAATAGCATGGTTTTACTATAGAATACACTGAACAAGATACTGTGCTTTTGTGTGAACTGAGCTTCGTGGTTCTGAATTTCGGTAAAGGGAAAAACCAATCTATCGATATTCTTTTATGGATGAACTGGATAACTTCTTTAGCTTTTGTCTGCATTAAGTCTGGTGTTAGGTTTTATGTAACTATCTGCATGCTAACTAACCTAACGAAAGGTAAGTTTGTAGATGTGTTGGAAAGCAAACTAACTGCACTTCATATATGATATTCTTCATGTTACGTGAATATGGGATGTGTAGTTCTTTAGGAAAGCAAGTTACTAATGAAGTATCTTACGGTAAAGTATGTAAAGGTTAGAATTTAGAATACAAATCACTATGTAATCATCAGTATGTGTTTTTTATTTCTTCTAGTAAATTTGGTTTAAGCTCTCAAATAGAAAATTTCTTACTTATGAAATCTATAATGCAGAAGCACTGTTGTTCTTTTTTTGTTTTGAGTGGTATTGCAACTAATTTCAATCCTCGACCAGGTAACAAATCTAACGAGATCAAAGCTAACGTGTTTGAATCTAGTCTATTCTGTTAGTGTATATACGGTGAGAGACGTTATATACCCTAATTTAAGAACCGTGAAGTTTATTTTCTGAAAGAGGCCATCCGGTTCCTGTAGAGCAATACTGTATTTCCAATAGTTTTGGTGAACTGTTTCTCAAACATTACAAGTGTACACAAGTTTTACATGTCGACAACAGAAGTCAAGGGATATAGCTGAAAATGTCGAATGACAAAGTTCGAGATTACCTTTTATACATAACCCGAAATATATGTAACACAAAAATGTCATGTTTTGTACAAAGAAACCTTAATATTTTGTAGGAAATATGACACATTTGTGTCACCTATATCTCGGGTTATAAATAAAAGATAACCTCGATTTGTTTCATTCGTCATTATCACCTGTAATCCCTTAGATTCTTATTCGACGTCTAGAGATAGTATTGCAATAAAATGGTAGTGACTTTGCTACTATCTATGTTTCCATTTGCATATTACTTTTATTCTAGATTACCAAAATATTTTACTGATACACTCAGATTTGTGTAAAAAAATCTACAAAATATAGTCAAAGAATGATATTTAGACATTTAGAAGAAATTATAAAAAAGATACTTCTGTGAAAAATATGCTTTCCACGCGTAAATCATTCCATCTTTCTTGACAGTTTTCTTCATTTTTCATTAGAGAATGAACAGCAATATGGCGAACTTTCTTTCCTACACATGATATATATAAAATTGAAAGTTTGTATACCTGGCTGTCGGTGTGTCTGGATGTTACTTAAACAAACCTACATGCGTGCATTGATTTTCATCGAATTTTGCGTACGTATTCCTTATGTACTGGGACAGGTCATAGATGTATTCTGGACCAGATATTGCGCCCCAGTTGTCAGTGTTGCTACATTATTTCAAAAATCATTTTTCATATTACTTCAATTCTGTTGGAAGTATATAACCACCAAACATAGTTCTATACAATAGAAAAATACCATAACTGTCCCGATACCCAAGCACTCTAGAAGTCAGTGTTGTCATATTTAAAAAATATGACATCATTAACCCTATCCACACCAAACTTGGCATGTAGCTACTCACACAATTCATAGAGGTAAGACATACGCTGCAGGGTCTACCGTTGTCTCTTTTGATAACCTGTTTTTAAATGATTATATTTTGAAATTACTTCCATACTGATGGCCGCATACGAACCAAACTTTGTATTTAGCTATTGTGATAGGTTACAGAGGAAATTTGTGCCCCACAGGAGCCCAAGTAGTCAGTGTTGCCAACCAGATTGAAACTGTCAGTGTTGTCAACCAAGTTAAAGTGACAGTGTTACCAACATATTTTATTCACCCCACACCAATGGGTGGATATATCAGCTAGTGTATATACATGTGTATATATGATGTGTGTCATAATATGCTGAACCCACATAACACACGAGCACGAAGTCGATTTCAAGATACAGAGGATTCAATTTTGGCTTGGCTTGATAAATAAAGCTAAAATGTTTCGAAAAATCTGAAAGGGCACACGGTAGCAAGACCTGATTGTTGAAAGCGGATTTGAATTATCAGTATGGGTATGAGAAGATTAAACATTATACCATTGGATTAGCGTCAGATTATTGAATTCTTTAGTACCCTATTGAGATGATAAACACCATATATAAAGTATAGAATGCAGTGTTGCTAACTATTGATAATGTATGAAATGTTCACAATTTTTAGTATTCTCATATATGTACAACATTTCGCAAATTCATCGACAAAATGCTTTTTGTAATACTAAAACTTTATTCCCGGATTAAAGTAACGGTAAACCAATGACATCACGTTTTAACTTCTGATATTCATCTTGATTGTTCAAATCAACTTCGAACAAAATGCTCTCACTCTTATGTATCGTCTATGATTGATCAAGAAATGTTCGTTTTATTATTATATTATTATATAATATAATAATAATAATAATAATAATAATATATTATTATATTATTATAATATTTATTTTATTATATTAGCTGAAGTACCCGCCCGTTAGTGTGGAGTGAATAAAATATGTTGGTAACATTAAACTTGGTTGACAACACTGACAGTGTAAAACTGGTTGGCACCACTGACGCCTATGGCGCCAAAGGCACCAGGAGTGCCTCTGTAACCTGTCCCAGGAGAAAAATACCAAGTTTCGTGCAGATACTTGTATTTGTGTAAAGGTATGGAAGCATTTTCAAATATTTAATTTTGTAAACTTATTGGCAACACACACAAGATTTTCAGCTGCGGCGCATATAAGCTTAACCAGGGCCTAACGCTATATTTGGTGCATATACGTCCTACAACAATTAGAAACATTTTTATAAAATTGATTGGCAACATTTATATATTATTAAGCCCATCCCTAGCCATTCGTAGTATAGCAGTTACCATTGTTCGCTTCAGAAGGATATTGGAGAAGCGAGTATTTTCTAGTCCTGCATCCGCAAACCCTCACTGACGTTTCTCAGGATTTCCCTCTGTCCCACAAAGGCAAAGTTTCAGGCCGTTACAATCCATACCCCTTTCTTAAATATGTTTCGCTTGCCGAGGGACGTTATTTCTCATTCATGTCATAACTATCAGTTATCTCCAAATTTATTAATTGAAATTAAATAACGTATTGAACATAGCCTAAGAGATACAATCTTTATTTTCACATAAAAAACCTGAAGTAAAATTCAGGTTTTCCACATTTTTGGCAACCTATAGCACCGAAACGAAGCTTTTGTTTACCCTCGATGGTCTATACTATTTCCGTATTTCCATGTCAGAAATCTCGTGATGTAGGTTGGTCGGTGTTATATTGCAGTATTATAGAGTTTCCTGCACGAACTTCTTATCCTTACCAGGAATCAAAGTACATACAGTAAAAAAAAAAAGTTTCTTCCACATGGTTTGTCGTCGCTTAGCAACTGCTGGTCCACGCCTCTTCTTACTGAGAAACATAATCCACCCTTTTTCCTCCTTTGTGCACTGAACTAAAATAATATTCCTCGTTGCTCTTATGTATGGACCTAAATATATTTCTCAATTCTCAATCCTCTTTCAGATGACATTACTTAGCTAATGAATGCGTTTCTCTGAACATTTGCTAATCATCTTAACGCATTCCGGGAAAAGTCAAAGGAACCGAGAACCAAATATCCAAGCTCGTAGGAGGAAATGTAACCTGATAATAGCTTACCAGTGTAACAACATGTTTGTTACCTTTGCTAGTTATAGTGCTTTTTGATAAACCGGATGCGAAATACAATACACAACAAGTTTTATATGTATTAAATTAAGGAACACAAAATTGTTGTAGTCAGCCTTTCTTTCTTTCTTTCTTTCTTTCTTTCTTGATATATATATATCTGGTGTAGTAAAAAGTAATCCATTACTTTTGCATGACATTGAAGGCTTGACTTACCATAGTTAGAATGATCCGATTTAGGTCACATATGCGCCGTTTTGTTCGATAACGTTTTGCCATTTGGAAGGTAATATCATGATGCCTCTCTCATAGAAGCCCTTGTCCCCATTGGCAAAAAATTGAGACAGTCGATATTCACAAGCCTCTCTTGAAGCGAATTTTTCCCCAGCAAACGTGTTCGCCATGGACAGGAACAGATGGTAATCACTCGGTGCCAGGTCCGGACAATAAGGTCGATGCATAAGAACCTCCCAAACAAGCTCCCGGAGCATCTGGCGAGTCACTATCGATGGCCTGACGTTGTCCTGGTGGAACACAATGCCTCTCCTATTGGCCAAAGCTGGGCGCTTCTGGGCGATTGCTGCCTTCAGACGGTCCAATTGTTGACAGTATAGTTCCGAGTTAAGGGTTTGGCCGTAGGGGAGCAGCTCATAGTAGATAATTCCCTGACAATCAAACCAAACACACAGCAAAACCTTCCTGGCCGTCAATCCTGGCTTGGGCGCCGTTTGCGCCGGCGCACCGCGCTTCGACCACGACCGTTTTCGCGTGACGTTGTCGTAAGTGATCCACTTTTCATCACCAGTCACCAACCGCTTCAGAAATGGGTCGCTTTTGTTGCGATTCAGCAGCGATTCGCAGATGGAAATTCGGTCCATGAGGTTTGTTTTGCGTTAACTCGTGTGGCACCCATACATCAAGCTTCTTTGTGTATCCAGCCTTATGCAAATGGTTCCACATGGCTTTTTGTGCAATGTTTAGCTCTTGGGCAATCGAAACAGTGCTTACATGACAGTCGGACGCGACAATGTCCATGATTTTATCGACATGTTCGACACGTGGCCTTCCAGTGCGTGGTACATCTTTGACGTCAAAATTACCGGCACGGAATCGACGAAACCAAAATTGCGCCTGATTGGCTGTTACAGTATCAGGACCATAAACACTATTCACATTTGCAGCCGCCTGGCTTCCGTTTTTGCCTTTATCGAAGAAAAACTGTAAAATATAGCGTATTTTCTCTTTGCTAGTGTCCATTTTGACGCGCGCTCACACAACACTGAGTCAACTCATCACAACTATCTGAACAGTGTTTGTAGTATGCAATCTCATCGTTTGAACGCCATCTCGTTGAACCCTATCGGACTTATACAACGCGACATACAGATCACTGAAGCCATCTATTGGCAAAATAATGGATTACTTTTTACTACACCAGATATATATATATATTGATCTATCTATCTATCGATACATACGTACATACATACATAACACATATTCACTACATACGTACAGACCGAAATATGAGCTTACCCTTCTTCACTTTTATTGCGCGAAGAGATTAATTCATTTTCTTCGTGTGGAGCAGTGATTCCGCCATACCGCCCTGTGGGGACTGTCACCCCACCAAAAGATATCTTGACAACATCTCAAACTTTAAATTTTTGCTGTGAAAAATCAATAGTAATCGTGCAAAACTCCATTTACATTCTCCCAATTTATACTTCACACCCCCTCCAAAACTGAAAATCCTGGCAGAAACCCTGATATGGAGTTTTAAGTTAGAAACTTGGTGATAGTTAGGAAGGGTTGATTTAGTAACACTGCCCTGGGTATTTTTTTACATATTACAGCACTGCCCTGGGTATGTTTTACATCTTACAGATACTTGAAAAAAAAATTATTGAATTTCAACCTTGCGAGGAAATAGTGGGTGCATTTTCTAGGTAAATATAATTATGTTCTCTGTTTCATCGAAAATGGATAAAGGTTACAAACTTAAGTTACATGATGTAACACAAGGATTTTTCATTTCACGTAAAATAAAAGAATAATTTTGCAGTAAGTGCATAAAACATATATTTTGTGCGAAACAACGTAAATTGCACATATTTTTGACGTTCCAGATAAAATAATTTCCCAAATTCTTCTAATGTACAAATATATTTTGCAGTTGAAACCTGAAATAGACATAATATTACGTGGAAATTCTCTCCTCAGTTTTTTTGCCAATAAAGCTATCGATTTTGCTCGTGGGTGGGTTTGACAAAACTGAGGCATCGCTCATTGGGGTATTTTAAATTTTACTGAAAGATTATTGTTTATGAAATAATTTGGAGTTTCTGACTGTAAATCTAAGGTTTTTGAGTTTTGCCATAAAGAAAACTGAAATTCTTTACGTAATTGATTTGTAAAACAGTAAATGTTGTGACTGAAGTTGACACGCAACTAAACTCTGCACATAGTTCTCTCTCACAAGTGTTTAAACAATTGTTTCCTAAATCTATTTGGAAAAATTGCAGGGATCCTAAAATCGTATAAAGTTGCTCAGGTTTTGGAAGATGAACATGGAAATCAAGTTTACGGTGTACGTGTGAGTGATATCCCGCACTTGCAAATTGTACATCACTAAGTATGATGTGGAAAGAGGTTCACATTAGCGAGGCTTGTTCAGAGAGAATCAGTGTCTTTTGGTAATAGACAGCCAGAATTCAACAAACAAGTAACGTTGTGCTATCTAAGCTGTGTATCTATTTGTGTTACGAATTTCGAAGGAAAATATTTGTTTCTAAATTTCGGCCACATATTTCCGTTGTTCTTAGTGGCTAAAAAATAAATATTATAGCCTCTTGCAGGGTAATTCATAATTCCACTAACAACGTCTAACAGACCGCTTTGGAAGTGGATTTCATTCATTTTAGAAAGCCTGAATTAAACATGCATAGGGTAAATTTACAGAACGGCTGAGAACCCCTGAGAGAAGATGTATTTAGAAAACGTGAACCATAACATCTATCCCAATCAGGTAAAAATAAAAATAAAAAATATTATTTAAAAGAAAGATTCAGATATATTTACTCATTACAGTATCAATAAATATCACGGGTCACCTAAATTTCTATCAGGATGTTGATAAAACAAACCTAGTACTAGCCATACACATTCCCATAAAAATGTTAACAAATCAATTTCAGTAATATTCAATATACATTTAGTTCCAACCATACGACCTGGAAACATTTGTTAAACCGTTGAAAGCCAGATTCCAAAATTTGAAAGTGACGGCTAAGTTCAAACCCTTACACAATTCTCACTTTTAAAATGTATGTACTCTTTTTCTCACTTTATTTACATTTTCAAATATTTGTATACATACAGAAGTACATTTCCATACAATAATAATTTTTCGCCTTAAGATGCCTTCCGGACAAAGGTGGAAAATACTCAGCCTGAAAGGATGCATTCTGGAGGAAGGTGAAAAAAACTTAGTGAGAAAAATGAGTGTTTTTGTTGCTAACGAGAACAATATAAGATTATTCAAATTATTAATTTTAGTTTTTAGCATGTAAAATCTACCCCTACTAATAAACATTTACTAAATTCAATCCAAACAAAACTGTAGGAAGTGTATAGAATTTCGACAACCGGAGGATTATATACCGAACTCATTGATGCAACACTTCAAATATGTATCAATAATCTACATGGTACTATCATGCACAGTGAAAAAGTAGAGCATCAATAATATATCATATATGGAATTCGAATGCGAGGTACTGTAAAATTCCTGAGCTTTTCCTCTAATAATGGTGAGCTCTGAGCACTTTCAACTGAATAATATCTCAAATAAGGTTGAAATTTTGTTAGAGAGATCCATTGAATTCGGTGTTATTCCTGAAACACTCGCTTGGCATGTAATATAAAGATTAGGATTAAGTTGGTTGGTTAAGGGCGAGAGGCTTTAGTTATGAGGACATTTGGTTAGGGAAAGGCGCAGTCGGTAGGACATCGGAAGGTAGGATGAGGTTTCTCATACTTGAAGTTCAGTTTCTAATCTGTACTAATGTGATTACTGAAAAAGTAGAACAAGGAAGAAGTTAAAATTACTTCAAATACATTTTATGTACCAACGGAGATTGAAAAGTAACCAGAATGTAATTGGCATGAATGACACCGATTCTAGTGATTAATATTTAACGTGTAACAAATTAAATACAGTTACTTCATGTGACACATAATTAGATGTTAACCATTATTATATTATTGGATCCAACGTACCTCTTTGTCAACGTAGAATTTTACAGATGTCTTCTAGTGTGATGATTGCTCGTAACATGTTCAGCTGATACTTTCGCTGATATAATGAGAATGTTACTTAGTTCACAGAGTCCGTGACTCAAATATGAAATTTCAAAAGTCTGAGCAAGTCAGAGCAATAAAGATGGTGACTGTCATAAACATAGTTGTTACTCGAGACTTGGTGTAACAAGAGTTTCTGTCTCTCTTCTCTGGAACTCTCCAACACGATTGTGTCGGATGGACACTTTCTACAATATCTGTACTTGTTCTAATTGGGCATTGGTTCTTTGTTCTGACTGAGTCACGTTAAGTTTCTAAGTTCAACATGTGCATTTATTGTGATTGACTGACAAGGTACATTCGCCAAGTATCTCGTCGGATATTGTTTAAAATTGATTAAAATACAAAGTTCTCCGTGGTCCGTAATTTGCATATTTATGAGCCCTTATATATCCGGAATGCTATCGTAAACTACTATTAGGTTCCGACACAAACTCGTTTTATTTTCTTTAGATAGAACTGGACGTGAACATAGGTATATACAAACCAAGTTGGATCAAGTACTGCTTCTCTGGCACATGTTACACACACCGTTCCTCATCTTGGATTCGACTTATTATTTTTAAATGAGAATAAGTGCAAGTAATACATAAGATTCATGTAACATTTTCGCAGAAATGCACTGGTGTAGTAAGTTTTACAGTATCTCTAATCGTTTGCAAGTTATTGAATATTATAGACCACCGATAATATTAAGTTGATTCATGAAAAATGTGGAATCATCAGTTGAATCACTGTAGATAGGAAAGAACATGAATGTTGTCGTATGCTGTATGAATGAAATCAAGTTACACATATTTTACAAATAGAACACTCAACGTCTGCAATATTGGTTCCAATTTATTTATTTCAAATGGAAATGGGTGCAACTAATACATCAAATTCATGTAAAATTCATGTAGAAATTATCTAATAGCTGTCCATGATATTGATATCAGGCGATGAGCACGTACAAAAGCTAGAGAGCTTGCGTTAACTGATTTCAAAGCTGGACCAACCTTTCGTTTGGAATTTCATTACAGCTCAAAAAATTGTTACTCACAAGATCAAGCGCTTTGTGACATAAAAACATACTCAGTCAGAAGAAGAGGTTGAGAATTCTGCCATCGCATTTGGTATTGAATTCACCGACAAGATCATCCCAAAATAGTCTTCAGCTAAAATTCGAAATACCGACATATCTAGATTCAATTATGAGATTCACAGGGATCGTACACTATCATACATGGGTGAAAGATACACCATTGTTGGAGTAAGATTAGCGTCTGGAATATCGCATTCATATACAATTTATTGTCTCCATTGAAGGCAAACTACTTTCCATTCTTCTAATACGTGAAACAAGTGATGTTTTGATCTCATTGTGCTACAGAAACTGATTCGACCTTTAAACGTATATGTAACGTGTTCCAAATCTGGCAAAATGGACAAAAATATTCCAGAACAATGGCGGCATAACTGTTTATCTCCCAGTGTTGAAACGAAAAGTTTTATAGTCCTTGATTCATTTTCTCTCGATCAGCAACATCTGTTTTCTATTCCGGATAAACATGAGAAATAGCAACCGTTCCGCCTTGTGTAATGTTACTGGTCCAGCTTTAAGGTGTATAGTTTCTCCGTCAGTGGAAAGGTTTACCGAACGATTTTGTGAGCGAGTTTAGCTCTATTGATATAGACTTTCAGAGCCGAAATGTTATAATCAATCTTCACGCGCTTATCCATGATCAGTTCAGTGTTCCAATATTCAACAACATGATTAGGCACGTCTAGAAAAGAGTTGCATTCCCCGTTACTTGTGATTTCTTTGTTGATCCTGATAATGTTATCTGCCAAACTGAAGATCCGAATTGCTCATCAACTAACTGCACAAATGCATCATTCATCCAGTGTGCTTACTGTCGTGTATATTTATGCTTTCATGTTTGGTTCATTAAGTCTCATAAGTATGAATAATTACCGCTATGGGCAGCTATAATTAGCACTAGCCCAAACAAGGCCTCGCAGAAAGCTACACTTAGTTCAATACTAATAAAATGTCTGACATTTAACATGCAATAACTTCAAAACTGTTCAAACTAACTACACCAGTGCATTTCTGCACAAGATTTTACATGAATTTGATGTATCATTTGCACCTATTTCTATTTAAAAATAATAACTCAAATCCAAGATGGGAGACGGTGTGTGCAACATGTGACAGAGAAGCAGTACTTGATCTAATTTGGTTTGCATATACCCACATTTATGTTCAGTTTTATCTAAAGGAAAAAGAAAGGAAGTTTGTGTCCGAGACTAATAGTAGTTTACGATAGCAATCTGGATATATGATAACTCATAAACATGCAAATTACCGGTATGGGCCGTTAAAATTAGTAAAATACACATTGAGCCGCGGAGAATTTTGCATTTTAATCAGTTTTAAAGAAATTCCGATGAGATAGTTGACGAATGTCCCTTGTAAGACTTTAACATAAGATATGGACTATGGTCGAACTCGTAAACAGTTTGATGATCTAAGCTGCAGAATCAGTGGATTTTCTCATAATTATACACTTGCTCTTTGGTCGAACATAATCACACTTCAAACTATGTGATTGCCTCATGAATGATGTTAGATGCAATTTAACCATGCACTTAGAACTTCTCCATATACATAAAATTGTTCTTTGTAACTGAATTAACCTTGGCTTATTGTCTGGTTGTTCACCTGATGTATTCATGTCAAACTGATGTATGTTACTGTTGTCTCTGAATTATATAATTTATTGAATAAAAAAACTAAATCTAATTTTACATATGAAATAAAGAAAACAGAATCACATATGATAACGGTAGTGTCACACTAAAAAGCGGATGTTCTTTACTCCAAAGCAGCTATATGTGTAGGTAAGAGCCTATCCTGATCGTTCGTCTGCTGCAGACACAGAAGCCGATATATTACCCTTCCCCACACATGTTGCATCTTCCAGCGTTGTTAGATACTGTTTTTGAAGTTGCATCCTAAGTTATGCACAACGCAACTATGTCATTTGCATGCTTTTAGCCTTATGCATCTGCTCTGTCCATCTGTCGACAACTTTCAGCCCAGGAACTAAAGTTAGAAAGGTGATTGAGGTGTCGTCGAAAAGGTCTCGGCGAGACTAGCTCAAACCAATATAATTAATCCAGATTGCAGGGAAGTGACAGATATAGAGGTAATTTTCAACGCAGGAATTACTAGGGCTAGGAAGTGGTGGAACTATCGTTGGAACGGTCTCGTCGTAATTTTATCAATGGAACATTGATCATATAAATAGGATGTTCGATGCTGAAGCTTGGTAGCGGTAGCATATGGACTCCGACTGGGCTGCACCTCACTTGTTTAATGAGTTGGGTCAAGGTTTGCTCTCTCTTCTACGCACAGCAAATGCAGTGTTCAAGGACTCTCATGTTAAATCGTCTGAGATCGCCTATGACACACTTGAATGAAGCAGTGTTGGTCGAGAGTAAGTGGTGTACAATTCGTATGCAAACGTCAATAAATTGTCTACTTTCATTTTGAATTTTAAAATGTCTCCCAAAATCTCTAAAAAATATTTAACTTACTGAGAAATTTAGAGAATTTTATTTTCTGGATATTGAATGGTCAAATTCATATGCTTCTAGGTTAGCACCATCCTAGGCCAACTTCCTGTTCTGTATATTTGACACTAAACCTTTAAAAGGAACTGGTCTACTGAAGGAATCTATATTGCTTCTTTTTTTCTGGAAAGTCTTAAGATATCTTCCATTTCACCGCGAAGCTTACTCGCTGAGACGAAAAACCATTCAGAAAGACTTCGGATGATGAATGAACAAAAAAAATGTCACTTTACGGAACTTTTAAGTAGTACGTCATCAAGACGTCAGAGCTTTCTGTTTCACTTTTGTTTGAAAAATGTTAACGTTATTATCTCCAAAAGCTTTCGGCACTTCTGAAAAATGGATATATATTCATGAATATTCAACGTCTTAAGTATTCGGTATTCTCAAGGCTTCTTATGTAAATTTCGATGTCAGGTACAATTATTTCAATGTTAATTCATGCATAAGCGAAGTGTAAGTAAATCCTTTTGTAATTCCTCCGATGAAAGAGAAAGAATAAAGCCAAGAGAGTCAAAGTAGGAATTTGTGGCATTCAGAAGGTGATTATGACTAAGTATTACAAAGGTATTTAAATATTTGCAGTTAATGGGAGAGACCTATTTCTTACCAATACTTTTTAACGTTGTGTCCTCATTTCCATTTGAAGAAGGTTCATAGTCTGTAGTAAAAAAAATTTGAAATGTCTTTACTTCTTAACAATGTGTAATCTGATGATATTAGTCCTATACGTCGATTTAGAAAATAAATGAAATAGATAAATCAAATCAAATTCAACGAATTGTTCTCATCTATCCTAAAAAATACAAGGCAGTAAATTAGATTTTATTTTGTAAATCCTGAATTGCACACTGATTAGTCAGGATATGTCAGATGTGTTAATATAATGCCTACTTTCGCATACATTTTTTCAAGCTTACGCCAAACACAAATGCAACGTGGAATGGTCTCTAAGATATATATATGTGGGTGTCTCTAACACTAACACAGCGTCGCCTTTCATCTCTGAAGCAAATGGATGATGTTTATCCAGTTTAATTAATGCATTGTCAATGACCTGCAGATATTTGTCCTCCCACTTACTTTCTCTCTCAGTGGAAAAGAGTGGTTCAATCTCTCTCTCTCTCTCTCTGTCTCCATTCACATCTTTGTCTTCTAGTGTTGAACCCGTTTCTAAAAGTCATTAGCATGTAAATTGGGGCAGTATATCTCGCGGTCAACGTTCTGAGTCCTTCTGAAGTTTAAGTTCATGAAAGACGATTTCTAACTCGTTACCTACTGATAGAGATTCACATAATCACAAACTTAGACCTTCTTCATCATCATCACTCTTGTTGAATTGGTAGGACTTCAAAGTTTAGGAAAATATATTGGCTGTACTAACTCCTGGAGTTCTCAATCCGTTTGTCAACTAGAATAGGAAAACGGTGAAATAGTTTACGTGTTGATAAAAACACATGTATATGTTTAATCTATGTAAAGTCCAAATGACTTTAGTGATATATGTAAGATGTCTTGTTATGTGTAAAGGGAATTAACAGCATTTTTTCAGTACTGTACAATATGCAAGGAAGTTTATCAACCTAAACTAATCACAACCATTAAAATGGCTTCGTCTTTAACACCATCAGATCAATCAGTAGCTCAGTGGTCGAGCAGCTGTCCGGTAAATGTGATTTCTGTGTTCAGTATTGAGTCAGTTCACCTACCTAGTACTCACCTACCCAGAGTGAAGGAGAAATGCGTTCTATTCTACACCTAAAATATGTAATGTGTGCGAGCGAGAACAATACCCATGATAAATACAAAAGGCCTTTGTGTAAATGGAATAACTTTTCAATTCACTTGTTCCCCACAATTTGTGAGTAAGTAGTTCAGCTGACGTACAGGAAATGATCCAGGAAATAACGTACAGGAGTACACAGAAAGTCGAGTGGCCGTAGTTCAGTTGGTACAACTTTGTCTTCACATCCCGTTCATGGCTTCCATATTAGCAATTGACTATCATCGAAAAGCAATAGCAATAGGCAGAAAATGCATACAGTGCGTTTTAAAACTACACCGATAAACTTCTGGAAATGATTATTGACATCAATAAAAGAAGAAGGGTTCGTTTGAAGAGATTCAAAATTATGCTTAGTTTTGGAGCTACAGGTGTTCAAAGTTACGACATCATCATCACAAATGACGTCCTATCTCAATTACTAATGCTGTAATCAATGCCTTCTTAGCAAACCCCAACCAACACATTCACCTAAGAAATGTTCATGATTGAGGGGGTTCCGTAAGTGAAGTCCTTACCTTTCGTAACGTAAGGACTTCACATTCAAGAAATGAATATGGTGTTAGAAGACAAGCTTAAAAATCCCCTGTAAGATTCATTCACCAATCACAAACACTGCCAAGATGAATGTGTTTGGGGTACTACTTTCATTGTGATTTACTAAGCCGGCATTGCTTACGTCATTTGTTATCATGATATGGCATCATTTCTGACGATACCGCCATAAATTCTAGCGCCTGTAGCTATTAAATTACGCATTGATTTTCAGTTTCATCAAACAAACTTGTTTTCTTGTTTGCATTTGAAAAATCACCTCCCGAAATTTGTTGGTGATGTTCGTTAACACCCTGTGTATATATTGAAAGGTAGCAAAATTTCAATCAGAAGGAAAGAACAATCATAAAATTTCCGTTTGACAAATGCATATGTGATCTCTTCAATATAGTTAACTATTGCATCTCCTTTACATTAAAGGTGAATATGAATTTATTTTTATGCGTTAAAGTATTTAGTTAAAAGGTTATGTTTCTCAATGAACACATGTTTACCTATTTAGAATATGTACATCAATTTGAAGTGGAAACTTAATTAAAGCAAAGCACAAAAGTTAATTTACATTTATGGAAATTCCATGTAATGTATTTTTTTCTTTAAATCAAGATATTTGGCATTGAGTTATAGTCAGAACAAAATAATATAATGCAGACTCAAAGCTTGTAAACAACTCACAGCATCATTCGTTATTATATTAACTAATTTTTGGTGTGCTCTTTTGACTCCAATCAGTACAATTCCAATTAGGAAAGTAAGTTTAAAATCTTTGTTGACTTCACGATAGAAATAAATTACAATCATTGAGACATATGCGCGAACGAAAGTCAATGTTCCATGTTAAAAGATAGCACATAGACTTGTGTTTGCGCATGCGCCTCAATTGGTAATAGATAAAGGCAAAGAAAACACATTATGTAGTATTGCCGTGCGCGAATCGTGCATTATGAAATGTGCGCTTGTTGTATTGACTTCTCATATTATAGTCAGTCGAAAATGTAAATATGTTTATGATAGACTATGTGGTGGACCAGCGGGAAATTCATACTATGAGCATATATTAGTTATTCTTTTTAGTATAAAACTCAGATTGTTTTTTACATAAGCTCAAAAACATGAAAAAATTTCCTGATATATATGTTTACAGTGAAAAAAATAACAACACTATCATTATATTGTTTGCATAGTCCTTGAATATTTTCGGCAACAGAAAACTTTCCCGCGCCTGTTTTCTCATCCTTGATGCTAACCCGAAACAAATCATCCATGTCCCAATGGAAGAGCCCTAACAAACACGAAACAAACCTATCAAAATACTCATGTAGAGAGAACTTTGTACAAATAACATCAGTAGAATTAAGCAGTGTTGACATTAAGGAAAAATCTAGATTATTTCTAACCCTCTCTCGAAAATAGTAAATAGAAGATCTTTTAAACAATCAAGATAAGATTAAAGACTATTTGCACAATTATCAACCAATGATAGGTAGGTTCAGCTGCTCTAAGCAAAGGAAGGAACATGATTTATTTAGGCAAGGAATACGATTAGGATAATCAGAAGTAATAAGAATAGCATTTCAACCGAAAATATAAAAGTAACAAACGCGGTGAATTCTGATTGGTAATAAGTCGTTGCAAGTAGAGTGGAACAGAATCCTACGAATAAAATTACTTAGAGGATATTTCACAATTTAACAAAAAAAAGGGTTAATAAGAATGCTATCAAAAACGTTCGATTCTAGAAATACTAGCCATTGAAAGTTTGTTTTTCTTGAAATTTTAGATCAAAATTATAACTGGAAGAAAGGCATAGCTAATGAAAGTGAAATTTGTAGTGTTTATTGTTTCCTAGGTATTTCTTTTATCGCTTTCAAACTAACCAGAATTTTATTACAATACCGTACCGTTGAAACAGTACTTGATGTTGAAGTCTTACATTCGAAAATTACTATATTTGACTAAAATTTATAGACGGATTGCAACATAATGGAGCTTTGTGAAGAAATTGAGGCTGAATAGTGAACAATCAAGAAGAATCACTTTCAATCTGCACTCATTAATCTTGATCTTTGCCAAAATTCATAACTTTGGCTGAGTCACTATTGCTTATTGTTTGGTACTATTTTGCTATTGATCCTACGTTACTATTTATCGAGACGTTACTTTTTTCGTAATAGTGCCATTTAACGTGTGTAGGTTCGAAACCTACAAGTGGTTTAGAATTTCTTCAGAAGAAACTTTATATCCTATCTCGATTTAAAAAAATTCACTTTTCAATTTGTGACCATTACTTTTTGAACACACCTTATATATTGCTGAAAATGTCCCCTGAAGAATTGTGTATCACTGGAAAACTGATCATCGTGATGTTGAAAAGTAGAAACAAACATGTTCCTGTATAATACTGAGTTGGGGAAAAAATATGCCAGCAAAATGAGGTTAAGGTCCACAAGAGCAGTTAATGAATTACAAAAAATCTGTTAACGAATGTAATGCTTTAATTTAATATTGGAATCAATGCTTGCTCTCATGAGAATACGTAGAACCTAATGAATACCGTTCGGTAATTTTCTCATCAAATGATGCCACATTCAATTCCCATTTGAGGCGGTGTGGTTGGAATTCCATCTCCACCTGGGGAGAGAGGTACACAGCTATTACATTGCATAACATTAGAGGGTGATGAGGAACTAATTTCATCCTTCTAATGTACATGAAAATCGGAAATTCTGATTAGTTCAAAGTTTCCAAAGAAAATTTTGCTTCTAGTTTAATAAGATAATCTTTCCTTCATTACTCTATTTCTCAGTGACGTCGGAATCTCCCAGAAATTAGTTTACTTTAGTTAACTTTTCGATCTCTGTAATGTTAGAAATAAGCCAAGCAATTCCATGTACGATGTTGTGTGTGGAAAATGTAAGTTCTAAATGAAATCTTTGATTATTTGGTTGTGATCTTTACTTGTGAATTAAATCCGTGTAAATGAACAACGGAAACGAAAAGGTTTTTCTAGGTACATTCCAAGGTTATTCAGAACAAGCTAAAATAACAATAATGAACTGGCACATAAAACGTCAGAGGATATTTACCTAAAATTGTGAGCCTACTAGACCGAAAATAGTACAGCAACTCAAGGTTTCATCAATTCCACAAATGGACACAACACTTTTGGAGATATGTTGAGCCATGCTATCTTGATATTTACCCACATCTTCCTGATATTTCTAAGTACATCATCTTGCATTCGAATGGACCCGTCTCTATCACGTCCAATTGCTTCTCAGAAGTTTATGTGCGGCAAATTCATCGAATAGATATGAGGGTAGAACGTATCTATATGATATAAAGCTTCCATGTTTTGTTTTCATTACGGATTGTAATGCCCTCTTTGAGATTTCAAGTGATGCCACTGTGAGAGCCATGGTCAATATTCAATATGGTCTCACTAATGGAGAACCTATTTTGGTACGTCCTACATTCTATAATCACCTTTTAATGGCGAAAAAAATAGTATAATCCTCTTTCTAGGATAACAGTTTTAATCCAATTTTTTAAAAAATATAAAGTTGGCTGTAACATACGATAAAACGAATATCCGAAAAGACTTTTATTCACAGTAACTTCTTTAAGAGTTTTACTTTATAGAGTCACGTTGTAAAAACTGCACTTATTTATATCTATTGTACACCTTAAATTATTCAAGTTTTGATTCCTCATGTGCACATCATATGTGCGAGCATGTGAACCAATGATTTCTACTAGCTACGGTATATGGATAAACAAAATGACTCTCGAAGCATAAGGATATAGTTAATCTCTCACTTTCTTTTCTAGCTACATAGAGAAATATTTTGATCCAAAATTGAATCAGCCTGATTTTGCCAGGAGATCTTATAAACAAATAGGTACAATTATAAGTATTAAATGAAAACGGAGTACAGAAGTATAGAAAGTTCGTCTTCAGACAGACATTAAAAACTTGTAAACTGTACATAAGCTTGAGAATCATTCATTTACTATTTGCTTATATAATCACTACTGACACAAACATGTATTATCATTGTAATTTGTGAAAGACTGATAAAAAAGTGATAACAGAACTAATTACTAAAACTATTTGTGGCCATAAACCAAATGCGTAAAACAATAAAAGTAAACAAAAGAAAAAATAAGAGGATATGGAATAACAAAAAGGGATTAAGTGAAATTATTTATAGGAATAATTCCGGTCCCTCACACTGAGTGTTACATAAAGTCAAGTATGAAAACAACAAGTAACATTTTTTTTCGATACTTGTTTCATGCAGTATTTACACATGTTAATTAAATTTGAGAAACTTAAAAGAAATGTGTAGAAAAACATTATAAGTGTTGTATTTGTTCAGAATAGTAGTGGACATTATTCATCGTGTTAATATAATGTCTTGTCTAGGAACATCATATATAACGATTCCTGTCACTTTTTTTTCTTTCATTCCACCTCTTTGCGAATCACGCGTATGTAGAAAAAAATACTGTGCTAAAGATTTTTCGTATTTGTTCATGTATAGAAGATAAAGAGACTGAAAACTTTACTTGGAATAACTACACGATAAATAAGAGTAATATGTGTGACCTACCTGTTGGATGTTGACAATTGTTGTTGTTATTACGTTACGTGTTAAGAATAATGACAGCCCAGGTCTTAGAAAGTTTCTATAACTCAATATTGATCCATTTCAATGCAGTTTCCATTTATTTCTTCGCTTGAAGCCGTCAAAGATCAAGTGATATTAAAGTTTTAAAATTTTTGTAGAAATAAGCGATAGGTAAGTAGTAACTTGTTGAAATACTGAAGTAGAGGAAAGTTGGATAAGCCGGAGGCATGCTATTCATGAAGCCACTGCAATTCACGCAACTACCTCTATGATGAATCCAGTAAGTAATTCAACTCTCACTCGCTTGATGGCACCATCCGTCCAATCTTGGGGTACACTTCCCCGTTCTATCCGACCTTCCCATTTTGTCAGATTTTTCACTAAACATACTGCTCTAATTTGTTCAAAGTAGTCTCGTATTAGTTAACCACACTTCAACTGAAATTGGTTAAGGTTCATAGCGATCATTAGGTTTGTAAGTAAATGGTAAATCTCCTTGTTTTAAATGGTAGATTCGTAAATGTGATATACACTCACATATATATCTTAAATGTCCTTACTTCATTCTTTTTTCAGTTTTATTGCACCTTTTTGTCCTCTAATTCCTTTCTTTCAATTCTCTCGTGTGGTGACTCTAGTAGTGGAGAAGGATAGCTTTCGTGGAAAGTGGCGTCATATGTTGGTTAGTACACTGGTGTTCTGTCTTGGATTGAAACCAAAACG
Source organism: Lepisma saccharinum (assembly GCA_022664845.1). Lineage (NCBI taxonomy): Eukaryota > Metazoa > Arthropoda > Insecta > Zygentoma > Lepismatidae > Lepisma > Lepisma saccharinum. The sequence goes on from JAGDQP010004465.1 coordinate 28,535, forward strand.
TGTTAGGAATTCACGTTAGAAGCAGGTCACGTTCAGAGGAGATACCTTCTTGATTCAAACGAAAATCACGATTAAAGTAAAAGTATGATGTTAGTCTAAATTAATAACACAGTCGTTTCAGCAAAGAAGGGGTTTCAATTCAACTCCTTCTTACTACGAATTATACTTACAAGAATTTTTCTCAATCAACTTTCAACAACAGATCGTTAAACCTAAAAATGAAAGTTAAAAATACAGCTAATTCGCTACTATTTTCCGTTCGTAAATAAATCAATTTTCTTAAATACTTCGTTTCAGAAACCAAATTGTATTTCTGTGACTGTATTATGGAAATAAGACATTAGCTCTAATTCGTCAAGTTGTTTGTTTAACTGTAAGACGTATTCTCTGTTGTAGAATTAAATACCGAGAAGGCTTGAAAGAGAAAAAGCTAATATTTTAGGTTCATTAAACTCTGGAGCGTAAGTCGTTAAGACGAAGAAGAAAATGATAATGTCAGAGGGAGAAAATCAGAGCCAAAAAAAAGAGAAAGAAAACATAAAAAGACGCATCTTAGATGGTCTCGCGGATGCTGTGGTGGAGCGATTCATTGAAGCATCTGTCTTCGAGTACTGGAATAACACTTCTGCAACACCTGCAAGAAACGACAAGACATCCACAGATGGCGAGAAGCACGGTTTGGAGGAAGATTAAAGTAGTCGTTTTCCCGGTCATTTTACATGATTTAAGGCAACAACTTATTCCGAAAAAAAAAGTGCATCAGAATTTCATTTTGTAAACACCATTACATATATATATATATGTGTGTGTGTGTGTGTGTGTGTGTGTGTGTGTGTATTTAGATGTACTAATTGACTTCATAATTAATTCGAAAAGATCTTCAAGTCATTTAACTGTAATGCAATGCGGTACAAAGTTTATTTTCTCATTATAGCATATAATTTTAATTTGTGGACATTTTATCCTTTTATAATTAATCTGAAAGATTTTATATTGTTCTCGGGGAGAGATTTTGTTTACTCGTGTATTTCCATTAAATAAAAATAAGGTAATACAAACATTTATAATATTCTGCTGGTTTATAGTAATTTCAGAGACTAATGAACATTCAATGGATAGGAATTAAATTTTATAATCTTGAGTAGTGGTTTAGTGATAGTAGTAGATTCTGTAAGTCACATTTATTCTTCTCGGTCTGCCTTTGTGATCTGCTTTCTCGTTTTTTAGTATATGATTATTATTCCTAAACGTTTTTTGTAAGTACTGTCCAGTAAAGTAATAAAACTAATTTTTATTTTGAGGTATGGGAGCATTGTAAGAACAAAAGAGCTTCACGTCAAAAGAATTAACATACTTCAATAAGACAATTATAGTAGCACTCTTCTCTAAGCTATATAAAGGTTGTCCCCGAAATAATAATGCAAACTTCGGAAGGAGATTAGTACTCGGGGTGACCGAGAGATTACAGCGCTCGGCTTTCTGTGCGCGTGGTCATGAGTTAAATTCCCGCTGGGGTCAATTGAACACAGTGGTTCGGAGTCGACCTTCGCGAAAAAAACTGTATGTCCGGTCCTTAGAAGCTCACCAGCTTGTTAAGGGCGTTAATAAAAATTCAGTCAATTCGGAAGGCGATTATTTATATCAATACAAGAAAAAAGTTTCTTTGAAGAAATTCCGAAATCTTATTAATTTCAGAGATACAAATGCTGAAAGTCACATCAGGATCGTCACAAATGACGTCATAGCTCAACACATTATGACGTAAACTGTGTAGGGTAAGCAAATTGGTTTGCGCCATTATTTCAAGGACACTCTGTATGTATATATATATATATATATATATGTATATATTTCAAGGACACTCCACAGGTTGACGCAAGAGTAGAAATACTATTGAAAGCCCTAACTTATCTAGAGCTGATCTACTGAAGATATTATTCTCCTCTTCTGTTTTTCCCTAATATCTGCGAAGATTGGTCGACTTCATATGCCAAACGATGAAGAGGATTAAGGATATTGCGGCCGATATTTAATTTCCTGAAACGCCTCGGTTTGAAACCTTAGAAGGAAAGGAGTTTACCTCGCAAAAGGAAGCCAGTGGGGTAACGAAGGTACAAAAAGGAAAGAACCCCCCACGAATTCCCCTAGTCTTCTTTCCCCTCTAGTCTCCTTCTTTCTCCTCTACCCCCCCCCACTCCCTCTCGTTGCTCAGCTGCTTCTAATCCGAGAAGATATGAGCCATTTCCTGGCGCTTTCCTCAGCTCGTTTATCTTATCCATGGCTCTAAATGGAGAATGATTTATGGTCATAGACAAGGATCAAAAAGAACTCGCAACGTAAAGGCTTAAAACAGAGGCGTTATGTTAAAATGCTAAACTCTTGTTGTACCTCAATAACTACACTAGAACCATATTTAGCTTACTTTCCAATAAAATCAGATGGATTGGTCTATTTATCTGACTGGTCACAGTCCTTGTAAGAATCTAGACTTATAACTCGACGCAAACAAAATTTAGAAGTTGTACAAGGAAAATAAGGTGTTTTGTTTTCATAAAAGAGTAGTCTCAAATAACAATAGCATTTATTTCAAATCCAATAAGTGTTTGTAGTAAGTGGAATGACGCGTAATAAGTGACGCGTTGCCCAATATGGCCTACTTATTTATGTATGAATTTCGTGTTTTAAAAAAACAGACAAAAATTAAATTTTACAACACTAATTGTGTATTTTTCAGTATACATGAAGAAAACACACATCTAGGAAATTCTACAAAATGTTAATTTGAATGAAAATCGGAAATTTACAATAATAAATTTGATACTCTTGAACTTCATCTTAAGTTTGATTACAAACTTTATATTAATGTTGATTTGAATGAAAAAAGGAATCATACACAAGGATAAAGCTGTCTTTGAATAAGTAATTACAAAGAAAAATTCAATTTATCTTTCCGGCAGGTAAAAGGGCCGATGTTTTTTTAGCTAACTCATAGGCGATATTGATTGTCCTTTACAGAAGTTATATATAAGGTAAAGGGTCCGAATATGGCCCACCTTAACTTTGTTTATTTTTTTAGTAAAAAAAAAATATTTCTTCCGACGAATCGACTCAACAACCAAGTTGGGAGACTATTTGGACAAATGAAAAAAACAAATTTGCTTCCTAGAAATGACGTATACTAATATAATAAATCGAAAACTAAAATGTTGCAAGTGGGCCATATTGTAAACATGGTATTCCCAATATGGCCCACAGGTATACGCTATAAAAACAAGAGGGTATGGCAAAAGCGATATGTAATCTTTCTGTATTACTCATATAATGCTACATACTGAGAGTTATACATTACAAGCATACATAATTTATATGACATTGCGAAACCAAGAATATTGTATTAGTACAAAATGCCAAAATTGGTGAAAAAAGTGTATATATACAAGAAGAAAAAATATGAATAAACAAGAAGTGTAACACAAACGAAGAAGTTCAGACTTACACTTAACTTACATTGTTTTACAAATATCAAGATTAAAAGTGAAACGACATGTAACCTTTAATTAAGCAACGAAATTATAAGAAATGCACTAACTGTTAGCAATAACAATCACACGCTACTTTATTCACACATACGGTATTATTACGTCATAACACTTACGTAACAAATTTTATAATAGACCAATACGAACAACTTATTTTCCACTCTACTCGAAGTTATCCAAAACACTGGTGACTCCATCTACCGACTTCTGTTTAAAACATGCTTTATACATCTTCTAGACGCATAACTAGCGCCATCTGTTGGATTTAACACGTATTATAACGAATAAAGCGAACAGGCTATATTGGTTCCTAAAAGTTATTGGGACCCACTATCTTACTTATACTTCAACTGCTTACTACAAGTACTACTACTACCTCTGCTTTAACTGCAACAACTACTACTAATACATCAATACTACCTCTGATAGTATTACCAATAACAATACTCTTCTGCTAACACTATTTTACCACTATTTCTACTTTTAGTAGTAGCATCAGTACAGTTTTAATAGTCCTAAAATATTGGGGTTTATGTCTAATAACATCAATACAATTTTCTTTCTAATCGCTTCAGTAGCTCTTACGTGATGAATGAATTTGAGCTTCTTTGAGTCTCATTACTGTACAAACAGTAAACAGAATAAAATTTTAACATGACTAAAACCTTGCGTGTAATGAATGTCCTGGTTCGTCATATGAAATTTTTTTCGAATCGGCTCGTATTTCATGCGGTTTGGTAGTTACGATAGCTCATTTTGCTCTAACCAATACTACGTGAGTAATTTCGTACATCCGAACAACCTTAAACTAACCGTTCTTTATTTAACTTTTCAAATTGAGCATTTTATACTTATTCTTGTCATACTACTGTTTTTTTTCGTCGGCAATATTTCACTTTTGGATATCCTCTATTAGCATATATTTCTACGTTCCGTAACTGTTGTGTTATTGTCAATGGACGAAATTGCTGACGCAAAACAGGTTTCATTACCATAAGCTATCGTAACTGCCAAGCCGTAAGGTAAAACAAAATGTTTCCTGCAACACTTGTTCAGTTTTTAGTAAAGCTTCAAATTACTTGAAAACATAACACACTCTCCATTCATTCTTATAATATTTGAGCCTCGTAGAGATATTTTCTGGACGCCACTGGTTACCCCAGTATCATAAATCAGTTCAGCATAATACACTTCCTCTACCTTACATTTTGTTTGAAAACCCTACCTCAAATACCTTTGGAGTTATGGCCTTTGTAAGGATTGAATCATCATGTATATAATATTGGTTCTTTAAATACCGTTTGACTTCATAGCTCCAGAACAACTTCGAATTCGAGAATAAGATTTAGCATACTTAGGTTTCTGTGATGCCGTTTTATTTGAACTTGCTTCCCGGGCTTCACTGTCACGTGCGAAATGTTCCCTGATCAGTTTAAAATGTTTCTACCCTAATGTTATCTTCGTGGCCTAAGAAGGAAGCCATGTAAAGTTTGGTACAGACATGTACATCCATGTGGTTTTGTGGAATAGCAGAGGAATACACATACACAATTTTAGCTTTATATATGTTACAGCAAATGTCAGAAATATGACGAATGTCGACAATGAACAACGATTGTTGACATTCATATCTTATATTTGGTGGTTGTTGGAAATTTCTAAACAAAAACTGTTTTCCCCAACTATCACCGAGGAAACAAATACACTTGATAACACAATTGGATATTGGACTTGATTATTCAAAAGTATTTTGTTTAATGTATAGGAAAATATTTTCCATGACAAACAGTTGTTCAAACTACTGAAACTATTGGAATGATAATGTTGTCTCAAAGATCAACACTGTTGCTCAGTAACAAAAAATCAAGAAAATTATTTTTTAAAGTACCATTGGATAAATTTTCAAACTAAGATAAGATATCTAAATGTATAAATTAATATAGTTTAGGTTAATTTACTTATTACAGCACGTCATACTGCTATGCTACTTTGAATTGCAGATACCATTACACTTATTTGTTGAACGGTTTCTTTTACAAGAACAATATTTGGACCCTTCATCACCACTATATCATTCAAGAGAAACCACTTCACGTAATGGTATCTCTGTGGATGCGACCTCAGCAATGTCAAGTAATTTTTCCTTACATAATACAAACTGGTTCCTGGTGTTTAACTGCTTAATTGGCCATTTTTTTAACTTGATACTTATCAGGTTTAGAATAATACTCCTCGATAAACATCTGGAATGTTTATTGTTACCGTATCGCCTACTTTAATTGGAGGGAATTTTTCAGATGATATTTTGATAATTTCCTGGCTTGAGTAATAAGTCGCTATCTTGCTTGATTCATTTTTCACAACATCGCTAGTTCTTCAACACAAATGGCCCATTACTGAAACATCATGCTCTTCTTCACCTACTAAAACACTGCATATAGCGTGTACTGACCTTCCACACATTTGACAAGCATGAACGCTTCTGGATTCTTCTTCGTAGACAAAGCAAGTTTGTGTTTTACTCGATCTAATGGAAAATGAAGAGTACAGGGAAAGAAGGGTAAATGTCCATTGAAAGTGAATTTGCACTCGTGACAAATAATCTACAATGACAGTTAATCGCTAGAAAATTTCTAACCCAAAAGAGCACAATAATCCATAAGTTATAGCTGTTTTAGAATATTAAATACATCGGAGTAAATGATAGTGTTAGATTTTAAAATGTATATTACGGAGAATCACCTTTCTTGGACATGTCTCATTCTTTCCCTGTGCTCTTTAAATGTGGCATCAGCTGATTCGTATGCTAGTTCCTGTGACTCGCTTTTATGATATTTTCATTGTCATTCACGTTTTTCACAAAAGTCTCTCTACGATCAGTTGTATTGTTGCAATTGTTTACTGATTCGTGTACATTGTTGACGAAGTTCTCTTCTTCAGATTCAATACCATTCTTATTTTGTCTCGAGGAAACGACGATGTTAAAATATATTGTTTTACTCTGCAGCCAAACATCGCTTCATATAGAGTCAGCCTAACACCTTCCTGAAATGTATTCTTTGGTGAACAAATCTAAGATCTTCTGACCATTTTGTTCTTTTGGTGCCATGTATTCAAGCTATTTGGTGCCATGTATTCAAGAATGTTTCAGCTCCGTGGTAGACACTTTCATCAGAACGCTGGCTTTGACTATGGCGCAGCTTACCATCCAACAAGTCTATAATTATTTTATTTCAAATTTTTTGCTTTTTGTCAGACTATAATCCAGTTGAAGCTCCAAAAATAAGAAAAAACTTGTAGCAAATTGTAAGCAACCACTTCTGCAGTGTCAGTCTTCTCAGGCCTTAACTGAATGAATTTAGTGAAGTAGTCTTGATATACAGTCAGATATTTATAATCACCATAGCTGATACTCCATGTCAATTAAATCAACTTGTCCCCTACAATTGTAACTCATAGGAAAGAATAGGCTTCATTACAAGTTCTTTTGTTGCTCACTGTGTTTCATTTGACACTATTTACATAAGTTTAAATACAGCATGATAACTCCATATGTAACATTTTTGTAATCAAGATTAATCTCTGTTTAACATCCTTATGTCTGGTTTCCTCTTGAGCCTCGTTAAGAACATCATATATTTCTTTATTTTAATGAAATAATTATTTTTTGTCTTACCTGTCTCAAGAGGAATAATTAACTTCGTTCCATCATCAACAACAAGCACATCAAAATGTCTCAAACGTTTGTAGTCACTCGCTTGCTTCCCTGTTGTTTGCTCTTTGGCACTTTGAACTTATTAGGTCATTCTATTCTTCTTTACTGAGTAAAAAAAACATTGTCTTCTCTGATACTTTTACTAAGCTAACTCGTAATCTCAAATTAAATTACTCCTGAGACACACTGTTATTTGATGTTTCTGTCATGCTTTACACAATATCTTAAAACGAGCACTTGATGTGCTTGAAAACGTTAGGTATAAGTTATTAGACTAACCAGCACACACAAGAAGTGCCAGTCGACATTCTCCATTTTGTGATTGTCATCATTCACCGGTGATTGTTGAAAAAAAAGACGATTTCATGTACCAACAATTTCTGACATTCATCAAAAGTACTTGGCTAATGTCGACAGTTGTTATTGTATGTCGATATTAGCCATATTTCTAACATTCACAGTAACATGATATCCATGAAAACATATTTTCTTTTGTAACCCACATCAAAGCCAATTTTTACGAGTTTCAAATGTTATAACATAAAACAATTTGTAAATACTTGGAGAACTAATATATACTGTATATATATATATGGTTATTTAAGATATTCCCGACACGCTAAGCATTTTCCTTATCTTACGAAACATGTGAAGCATTGAGATGAGATTTCTGCACGTCGTCATCAAGCCTGTTTTCTCTTCTTTCAGTTGAAGCATACAGGGAAAGAAAGGGAAATATGCACGAAAGGCGATTTCCCGTAAAACGCATTTTAAAGTCCAACTTCCCAAATTACTCCCAGGTATTTATTATAAAAACCTCTATTTCTTCCTGATTGGAGCGATGAACTGTGTTGTGACAATGCAAATTGTTTCCCCTCTGGGGAGTTCAGTGGCGTTCTCAAAATGTGTTATCCTTCTGTCCACAATATACTATTGGTGAAAGCTTCGGAAGTACCTCACAATGTAATTGCCCTAAAACGCCTAATATTAGACATATATTAATTCTTGGAGCTTGTACAATTGACTAAAGGAAATGAAACTACCTATGCATACACAAGGCTTTACCCTTGCATAGTGTGGAATGACTTTGAGTTCCATGAACAACACTTGTTCAAGAACTTAAGAACCGAATGTTCAATTTTAGAACAGGATGATTTTAGTCACGTTTCCTGGACAACTTATCTTTCAATTATGATTCTGATCATTTCATAAATACAATATACAAATTCACATATCGGCGCAGAAATTCAGTACACTACGAAGTCTCTTCCTCGACTATTGTTTATATCACGAGCTGATTATTGCAGTGTCGCAAGCTTAGAAGTTTCGGAATTCCTAAACTGTTGGGAATTGCGTTGGAACTTTAAACAGTGTCAATCTGATTGTGAAAGTATGAAGCACAGGTTTGGTTGAAAGAAAAACTAAGCGGAAGAAAATCGTGTCCGGAACAAATGGAGCGGGGGAAGAATACAAAAGATTAAAACTGATGTTATTGAAAGAACACATATTGATGATAACTAACTAACCCTATGGCTTATGGAACTTGCAAGTTCATCGCGGCAGTAACAAACGTTCGCCATTGGATTCTATCCTGGGCAATATTAAGCCAGTTTTTATCACGAACACCAATTTCTCGAAGATTTCTTCCACAAATAATCTCTTTGTAATATTGTCTTCCCAATGGCCTCCTTCTATCCGACCTTCCAACCAGGATAGAATATAATCTTCGTTTTTTTTCATCCAAGTTACATGGCCTACCCACCTTAGTCGTCGCGATTTCATTATTTTTACAACATCTGGTGAATCGTACAGTCCGTGGAGTTCTTCATTATGCAGTCTCTTCCACTCTCCAGTCATCTAGTCGCGTTTCGGTCCATATATCTTTCTCAAAACCTTATTTTCAAATACACGTAATTTATGTTCATCTGCTAGGGTCGTAATCCAACTTTCGCAACCGTAAAGTATTACCGGCAGAATAACCGTTCTGTATATTTTCAATTTCAATTTCCTTGATATTGATCGCGATGTTATGTGTATTTGGACTGATTAGAAACATGCGTTCCCCGATAAAAGGTGACTTTTAATTTCTTCCGTTACCTTAGTTTTGCTTGTTACGTATGCTCCCAAGTATTTAAATTTGTTTACTTTATCTATGACCTCATCCCTAATTCTTATGTTTTTATTTCCTTCATTCCCTGTGTTTCGGAATCATGTATTTTGTTTTATCTATGTTTACCAGTAGACCTATCTCATAGCACGCTTCTAATAAGATATCAGTGTTGTTTTGTAGTGCATCTATATCGTCCCCTATTAAATCTACATCATCCGCATATACAAACAGTTGATTCAAACCATTCAATGATAGTCCCTTTTTGTCCCCTTTAATTTTTTAAATCGCATATTCTAACGCAAAGTTAAACAGTAGTGGTGACAAGGCATCGCCTTTTTTCAGTCCGTTGCGAATCTTGAAACTATCTGACATATTATTACCTATCCGTACTCTGCTTGTGGGGTCGTTGAGACACATCTTCACTAGTTGAACCAATTTTTTCGGAATTCCAAATCGTACCAGGATACTGTATAACTTTTCCCTTTTGATAGAATCATATGCTTTCTTAAAATCAATGAATACCTAGTAAACCTTCCCATTGTATTCCCATTTCTTCTCCAAAATTTGTCTCAAGGCGAAAATCTGGTCCAACGTGGATCCATTTCTTTTAAATCCACATTGGTGATCTCCAATTATTTTATCTACGTATACGCTTAGGCGTGTTAACAGAATATTACCTAATACCTTGTAACAGGTTGGAAGTAACGAGATTCCCCAGTAATTATTAAAGTCGAATTTATCGAATTTTTCTAAATCGGAACTATTATTGAGGTTTTCCATTCCTTTGGGAGCTCCTCCTTTCTCCATCTAGCACTTTACAATTTATGTACTTCGTTGATTAGTGCCGTTCCTCCCGCTTTAATTAATTCGGCTGGAATATTTTCTATCCCTGGTGATTTGAAATTTTTCAGTTTATTTACCGACATTTAGATCTCGATCTCGCAAGGTTCGGGAATCCACGGTTCTGTGGTATGGATTTCAAATTCCTCTGTTTGTTCCCCGTTGTGTACATTAAGATGTTTGTCGAAATAACTTTTCCACACATCGACAAGTCGGATCAGCCTGAAGATCTCCACATCCATTTCTAATCATTCCTAACCTCGGCTGGTAACTTTTTCTTAACGAGTTTACCCCTTCGTATAGATCTCGTATGTTATTTGTCTTCCCG
>JAGDQP010004465.1:39466-73562 GCA_022664845.1 Lepisma saccharinum
CTCGTATGTTATTTGTCTTCCCGCTTTGATCAATCTCCTGAATCTTCTGCGTCAGATATTCTCGCTTTTTTTTAATCCGAGCGTAGCGTTTCGTTTCGCGTTACTGTAGTGGTTGGTATTTGCTTCGCTTTTATTACTTAGCCATCGGTGCCTTGCTTGTTTCCGTTCCTCATCAAGCTTAAGACATTCTTTAGCAAACCAACTTTTTTCTGTTGTTTCTTCTCACCTACACGTTCCTTCACTGCGCTCTTAATTGTCTCACGAATTGCCTCCCACATCTTACTTACATCAATTTCATTATTAATATCATCAATACTATTACTCTAGTCGGCTAGGATTTTAAACCTATTTGAGAGTTCGAGTTGGTAATCTACTTTTATGCTCGGATTATTTAATCGTTTCACTTCGATTTTAAGTTGTTTTGACCCCTTGTTTTCTCTGTTCGCGTTGCATAACTTTTCACTTACTTTTGTGATCACTAATTGATGGTAGGTGTCACCTTCCGCTCCTCTGTACGACCTAACATCCATTATGTTTGTATGTCATCGTCTGTCTACTAATACGTGATCGATCTGGTTGAGAGTTTTGCCGTATATTTGAGTTTTGCCCATGTATATTTGTATATGTCTTTGTGTTCAAAGTACGTTCTCTTTACCAGTACGTTTTTCGAAATCGAGAAAATTATCAGTCTTTCTACATTGTTGTTCGTCTTTTCGTGAAGGTGACCTATAATAGGTCTATATTTTTCTTCCCTCCCTACTTTGCGTTGAAATCACCCAACACAATTTTCGAATTATACTTCGGTAATCGGTCAAACAGCCTTTCTAGCTCATCGTAGAATATATCTTTGTCGTTATCAGTAGCCACCTCGGTCGAAGCATAGATGTTTAATAAAACCGCGTTAACTCATGGAGTACGTATCGTAACGTACGATTGTCTTTCGTTTACGAACTCTTTATTCTGAACAGCCTGAAGGATACTGTTCTTAATTAGGAATCCTGTTCCGAAATTGTGAGACTGTGTTCCCCCCTAGTAGAAAGTATACTTGCCCTGTGGGATGCTATCTTGACCCTCCCACCGAACTTCTTGTATCGCTAATATGTCTAGCTCGTACTTCTCGGTCTCGCGTATCGCCACCTGAAGAGCGCCCGTTTGGTATAATGTTCGTGTGTTCCACGTACCTATTCTAAGGTCTTTCTTGATCCTCTTCTTGGAGCCCCCTGAAGCAGTCCCAGCCCGAATGAAGGACTAGTTTACCTCCGGAATATTTTATCCCAGGAGAATCCATGAACCATCTGTTACTATTTCTTGACATGTTTTAGCGCTATAGAGCTGTCAGCTCTACGACCTCGCAGTAAAGGTATACATCAAGATGTCGTCCTTTGTCCATCTCTGAGCCTTGCCGATGTCATTCATCTTCAGTCTCAGAGTGGTAATGGTGATGCTGCTTCCCCTCACCATGATATTTTTGTTCGGGGTTATCTTCCCCTAGCCTTTGTAGATCCCTCTACTAACTGCAAGGCAGCAGTACTGGTCTGGTCCGCCCCGGAATATTTCCGGAACTCATCATATCTGGTCGGCATTCCCCTATCCGGCATCTGGGGAGGCGCCTGGTGGGAAATCAGTAACCCATATTAATGATAAGCATAATAAAAGTAAAGAAATGCTATTTGTTGAGCGGAAAATAAGGGGCAAGTCCTCGATCTTATTTACTGAAAAATTACTTCCATCTCCCAAATTTGTATTATTATCAGCCTCGACACAAAAATTTGCAATGTTAATTTCAGTTTCTTTTCATTTCTCAGTTGCCATTTTGTGTACAAAATGTCTTTTCTAGCTATTTCTTTTTCTTCTTCTCTTTCTTTCTCTCTGTTTCTGTGTCTCTCTCTCCCTCCATCTCTCTACCCATTGTCTGAAAAACGGATGAACTTCTTTCCAAGTTAAAATTCTGAGCTGAATTCTGAAACGTGTAGGAGATAATTCAGTTTCGGAATCACATAATTTCATTCGTAGCTAGCCCTTTTTATATGCGTCATCTAGTTAGTGACAGTGAGAGGAATTCAACGCTCAAAGACGTAAGATGAGCTGTATATTCGTTATATTTTACTCTTCTTCCTTTTCGCTATTTTTTTTTAACTTTTTTATCTGTTCAAAAAAAAAGTATTGAAACCTGATAAGAAAAGGCTATTAAATTGTACTATAAATTTTAACATATGACAATGCAGTTAGAATGAAATGGCTTGCTCAAAAACTTGAGGGACCATTAATCATAAATGGAAATTAACATTTAAAGCAAGTAAAAAAAAATTTCATGTAGCGAAGGGATAGAATTTGCTTTATTCTTTTTAAAGACGACGGTTAGGTCTGACTTAGAAGTCACAGTCTCATTTTTAGGTATTTGTTAAATAGAGTTATGGGTGAATCAGTTTCCAGCCAAGTAGATGGAATGTTTAATTAATTGTTGTGTGCTTTTATAAGAATTAACACAAAAATCAATAGAACTTCTTTTACAACGTGAGTTTCTTATTTTCCCTAATAATTCAGCGACTATGGTCAGGGATTGACCGAAGTCTATAGTTATTGAAATTAGCCAATCAAAGTGAAGTTGGGGTCGCAGTGACTCAGTGGTTAGAGCGCTCACCTCTGGCGCTTGGGATCGTCAGTTCAAACTCTGCTCGTGCCATATGGGCTTTGTGGAGGACAAATACCGTGTGCGTGGGTTTCACCCACTATCTTCATTCCACAAATCATTCCATCATCATCCATCCGGTCTGAACCAAAGTTGCAAAAGAACCTTAAAAATTCAATTCAATTCAAAATTCAAAGTGAAGTTTATCAAAAACATTTTACTTGCCTGTTTACTTTAGGCGATTACGACGGCGGACTTCAAATTATCGCTGAGAAGTCAGTGCATATTTTAATAGTCTCTCACGCTGAACGTGCTGTTTGGTGTCTTTTTTAGTTTATATCGCACATACTACCTGAATGCCGGTATTTTACCTTAAATTGAGATCAGAATCAGCATTGAGCTTATCTTCTGGATAGGCTAAAAAACCGCGAAGAGTAAATCTCCTGTGAAGTCAATATTTTTTCCCAATACTGCGGACAATTTCATTGTCACTGACAGACGAATTAATGTAACAATTCCGATATCGTAACAGTGTCCTCTTGAGACGAACGACTTTTTTCTATTTACAATTTCAACTACAATTTACTATGTCTTACGTCAGTTCCAGACTTAGCTCCTTGCAGGCACGGGGGTAACAATATGCTGACTACAGGCTGAGGTAATGCTATTCCGCGAGGGTACAGAGTACTGTTATATCAGATGATTCATACACTCTTAAAAATTTTCGGACAGTTGCCTGCAAAGAGTAACTATAGCTGCATGGCTGGATATTTCCAGTTACTTGAGTAATTAAAAACAGTCACTTTGAAATTTCAGAAAAAAAATAGAAGCCGGAAGAGAGATTTGATCAAGGATTGTTAAGTTAGAAGTCCAGCGTCGTACTGACAGGACTAAACTGCCATTGATAAGAATGCACTAGATGAAAGCAGTATAGAGATCAGTAATACGTTACCCAAAACCCGAAAACAAAACAAAGTTACCCTCACGACTTAGGCCATGTTTTAATTATTTTCTCTATTTGTCAATTAAGGATCCCAATCCCTAGTATTTCTGCTTTATCAAAATGGTGGTAGCAAATATTTGATCAGAACACTTGATGTTTGATTACGGTAAAATATCGAGCTCCCTCTGTCCATGTGCGAACATCACACTAGACGTGAAAAGTCAGAACTTTCCGTATTACAAAAGAATTCTCTCGGCGTTGTTTTAATACTACAAATAATAAATACTAACATTTCTCTGAAACATTACTGGATATATGAAGGCACTTTCTCAAAATGTATGACAGTGTACTGCATTGGAATGTTTATAAAGCACACAAAAAGAACTTTAAATGTATATACAAACGTAAGAACCAACAAATTAAACACCTCAAAAGCTCTTCTCTTGCTTTCACCTTAGTCAAGTTTCCGAATGCATATACAAAAAGAACGTAAATACTCACTTAACACTCAGATATTAATACAAGGTTGGGAAATTCGCTTTATTTTTATGGTACCACAAAGTCTGTTCTAGATGAGGTATAATTTTGAGATCCCTCAGTTTCGCAACTAGTAACTGGCGTCTATAATAAAATCCAGTACGCTATAAATCTATTTGGAAAAGCATCAGCAATATAATTTTCCAGTATTGTAATCTGTAACGCAAGTTTAGTAAATTAAAGTTTAAAGCAGATTTGATCAGCTTTAAGATGTGACTAGATACAGGACACAAAAATATACTTAGGTGTTCAGCATCACTGCGTAGAGGCAAACAAAATAAACGGGGAGGAGCCCCGTCGATGGACTGTGCAATGCATACTTGCTACCGCAAGTCTTCAGCAGCGAATATTCTGTTTGAATGATCAATGTTCCGTTGGAAAGATTGCGGCGAGACCTTTACAAGGACACCTTAACCATCTGATTATCTCTAGTAGTTATTGAGTTGAACCCTCCCCCCTGTATCTCGGGACACTCCCTGTGATCTTAATTATCTATTGGTGTTTCAACTCGCCTCGCTGAGACCTTTCTAATGACACCTCCAACAACTTCGTAGCTCTAGTAGCTTCTAAGTTGAAATTCTCCCTTCTGGAAACTCGGTGCCCGCCACTGCACTCTGGATTAATGATATGGTTTCTAACTCGTTTATTCGAGACCTTTCCAACGACACCTCAACCACGTTCCTAGCCCTAGAACTTCCTGACGGACGGATTAACAAAGCGGCTGTGTAAGACTTCATAGCACTTACTGGTGAAGACTAAGACATCGTTAAATGTGTCTTACATATACTTTCCTTCAGTGTTATTCACTCTAAGCTTCCATCATTTTCTCTTGATTAAAACAAGAGTAAAATGTGCCTTTGCTGCTTCTTTCAATGAAACCATTTTGTTTTATTCTTGACATCAGACGAAAACTATAAAATTTCACATATAGAGCAGCAAATGACCGGAAGAGCAAGCAAGATCTTTCTTTGCTGGAAATGCGGCTGTCATGATTTTCTGAGGAGAAAAAAAAAGCCTCCACTTTTCTCTGTTCTCTTTCTTTTTTTTCTGGTGATTTAGTCCGTAATCCGTTTGTGTTATCATCATGTTGATTTTTAATATTTTCAATCACATCCAACGTCAATAACATGTACTGTTATATAGAAAACTGGCTTACTTATACTTGGAAACAGACACGAAAAATGTTGCCACTGATTTGTATGAGAATGGATCTGTGGTTTCCCACATGTCGAGCGGTCAAGCAATCTTCCGCCAACCGGAAAGTCTTTTAAACATTTACACTGCAATTGCTCTTCTCGAATTCGATCGTTTTGTAAAACACATTAGAGAACACGATCACTTACTTTAATTACTAAATATGGTCAAATATCTTCGAATGAATTGATCAAACAACATTGTGAAAATATACAGATATGAAACTTCGGGCAGTGAAATAGTATTAAAAGCACTTAAAGGATGTATTTTACTTCTTTTAAATTTGATTTAACATTTATGGAACAGACAGACAGCTATGGATTACGGCCGTAATATTTTCGAGTCCCTTGACGAGGACTCTTCCGGGCGCAATGAAGGTAACAGTAGAGACTAATGACTTTAACTAAATATTATGTAATAATTTTCAAAAACGTCAGCTACTAAGAGCAGCAGTAGACTCATACTTACAAGCCACTCCAGTACCAATTCAAAGTCTATGATCGTAACTAGTGATCTTTCATAGAAACCTCTGCATGTCCGTGTGTGTGTGTGGTGGTGGGGTATTTGTCATGCTTCTGGAAGGGCAATTAAGGGTCAGTTCTACAATCGACGGCTAATCTTCTGGTCAGGGCTAATTTTGCGTACTCTCATTGGCCAAAATGAGACTTGGACTCAACTTAGCCCTGACCAGAAGCTTAGCCGTCGATTGTAGAACTGGCCCTATGACTTCTCTCCATATGGTATAACTAGTCCATCTAAGAATCCATCTTAACTCCTACCACCATTATTTCTTTTACTGTCATGAAGAACCATTTGATCATATTTTCTATGTAAAAAAGCTGTAAATTTCAACATCTACTGCCTACTCCCTTTTTGTACAATTCTTGTTTATAGTTTGACGTCATCACTTTCCCTTCTTGCTACTTGCAAGAACTCTGGGTTATTGTAGTTTTTCATTTCCTTCGGACAACTTTTCCTTGGTATTCCCACAGAAGTTTTCGGTAATACTTTTATTTCGAGATTCTCCTGCTGCAGAGATGAGATTGAAGAGAGGGAGATGGAAGCCAACTGCTCCGAAGACAAGAGAACTGGGTTAACAGGATGCGAAGAGGAAGGAGATGTGGTCGAAACAGAATGCCGTCAAGTAGAAGAAAACTTGACAGCAAACAGACACTTCGTGACGCCAGTAAGGGCCGAAAAAGACGAGCCAGCTGGTATTCCAGAAGCAGTTCCATGACGTAAACGTGTTCTTTGTATGTTTATTTTTATATTTATTTTTGCTTTGTTGAATTCTTCCTTTCCTGTTTGCTTAGTGGACAGAATGGCTTTGTTTTTCCTTGTTCGTGTTCTTCGAAGGCACTTGACATCTTTTCGTTGCCTTTCCACTACAAACTTTTCTCGAAAAAAGTTTTTGGGAATAACTGCTCTTTGTTCCAAGTTTCGAATTTTGGACGTCTTCCTGCTAACCTATAGAAAATTCTTTTTTGTTGGGGAAAAGTCGAAATAACGTTTCTTAAACATCTCGTATTGAATTGGTTTCTGCAGGTTTCTGCTACTTCTCTCTCTCTCTCTCTCTCTCTCTCTCTCTCTCTCTCTCTCTCTCTGTACGTGTGTATGTGTGTGTCTGTGTGTCTTTCTGTCTCTCTCTCTCAGTTTCTCTTTCTTTCCCACAGGGTTTCCAATCAAGTAAATTGCTATCATGTTTTTAGTTATTTAGCCATTACAGTGCACAAGAGAATTCCAATCGTACGCAGTGCGTAATAGTTTTCCTAATGGTAACATACAGTAGCCATAGGCTTATTCTCATTTTGTCATCATGATAATAAATGGGTGTTCTAACAGAAACCAGGTCTATGACTCATAGGCTTCCGGGGCAAGATGATTATTGCCGTTCTACAGTTCAAAGTGAGCTTCGAACCAATTGTGTTTTTCTCGGACATCGAATCCATTACAAAGTAGAGAGCATTATCCCCCATAGGGCTGCAACTATTGTTTACGGGTGAAAAAAATAAGGTTTTGAGACCATGCTATAAATTATGAGGTCTTATAGTGTGACTCTTCATCTGTTTGCACACTGAGAGGAAAAAAAAATATCCGGACCTATACGTATAATACAGAATATACTTAAGTAAAGCGTACACATAAAAATAGCGTGTTGATTCAAAACTTTTTGGTGTCCCAAGGCGACCACCACTTTTCTAAATTGATTTCGGTGATTCAATACAATGGTTGTCTTGTCAAAGCTGATACAACACAATGGATAGAGTCATACCAACACTATCACAGTGATAAATCACCGAAATTACACAACAAACGATGTGACACATTTAAAATCTTGCATTAACACAGCCATTTTTACATAAGTTTTCATTCTCAGTGCAGGGTTATTTCTCAATATTGTATATGAAGAGATTGAATAATCACTAAATATTCTGCCACTGTACAGTTTTCAATAATAATTAATGTCCACAGATGCGAAAATTTCGGTCCTTTGACATTAGATTATGCAATGAGGCACTCTTCTGTTAAATTTTAGATTTAATTTTAACCCCTTTTGCTGGAACAGAGTTATGCCTAACCATTTCCTATCACTAGTTCCCGGTTTGAACATACAAGATTCACCTCATATATTACCCGCTAAGATTCCAGATCACATCAATTGTATCAGACATGTATATTTAGTGAAAAATGGAGGCACCGAGCCGCCGTAGCTCAGTGGTAGAGCGTTGGCGTAGAATTCGGGAGGCCGTGGGTTCAATTCCAGCGACCGAACATCCTGACTGAGATTTTTTCAGGGTTTTTCCTCAATTACACCAGGCAAATGCCGGGATGACACCTTCAACATAGGCCCTGGCCAACACCTTCCCGAATCCTTTCCCCTCCCCTATCCTGGCCTGAGCCTTAGATGCCTAAAGGCCTTTAAAATGTACAATATGCAAAATGGAGGTGATTAAAATCAGAATTTTATCTGCTTCAGGAATATTGATCAACTTGTTTTACTTGAACTTACATGCCTTGGAAATAAAATTATGAGTTCAGGTATCGAATAGAGTTATATGAAACTATCGAACATGGAACTGTGCTGAAATTTCCAACAATGATGTTTATATGTGACAAAACTCTTGGTGAAGCCAATGGTTTTCAAAACCGTTTGTGATTTTAAACAATATAGGTGGATAAATTATCCAACCATTACTATGAATAATGTAGATTTACATACTATCTATATTCTGTATAAATTTTGAACAAACATTACATGTTATCCTCTCAACATTCCGCAAAGAAATTTGTTCTCCATGACAAAGATTTATACGAATAACTAATACAATAATTCTCCGGAAAACAACATCTAATTTTATTTTAATTAAATCACATACTGTTTATAACGGAATAGGCTTTCGAATAGCTCTACTGGCATGTGGCTCTCACGTATGAGTGAAGAACGAAAAATGGATTATTTTTTTTAGAAATGTGCTCAACATTTTCCTCCTTGTCAATTTTCAGGACCCTGGCACTTATTAACATGGTAAGGGCCGTGAATGCCAAAAATTAAAGTTTCCGGGAGAAGTAAATATATTGTTTGAAGAGAATTTTGAATTTTATTTTAAGGCCTTTAGGCGACTTTGGTTCAGGTCGTATGGATAATGGGAGAATTGGTGGAATGAAGAAAGTGGGGAGAAACGGGGGTACAACCACGAGAAAACCCATGTATACGGTGTTTGTCCACCACAAAGCCCACATGGCATGAGCTGGGATCGAATTAAGAACTCCAAGCACCAGAGGTAAGCGCTCTACCACTGAGATACCGCGACCCTACTGTTTTCAGAGTTTTGATGAATAATACAACTGACACCTATAGCGTTAGATTCGGAACATGGCAGCTTAGGAGAAGAAAGCCGTAGAAATTTTTAGTGTTTAATTTGAATAATTTCCAAGTGTTTTTGGGCTTCAAATAAAGAAAATTTATTCAGATATATTACATAGTGCTTCAGTGTATCATACAATAGTTCTTCAATGCGAAATTCAAAATTGGCAGTGAGAAATACATCTAAAAGAGACTGTGACTAGTTTTAAGAGTGAACTGACGACTATGGCGGACTGTAACCATAGCAGCTTATAAATAACTGACATTAAAACATCAATTATTAAGACAGATTGACTGTTAAACTGTAATGTATTATAATATTATTCTAAAACAGCAATTTCTAAAACGAATGTGCAATGGATGGGCTTAATTAATGCCATTTCCGCACTAGAGAATAGAACAGAACAGAACAGAACATATAGCGTCTTCTCTACCAACTTTTTCGTACTGTCCACAGACTTATAACTCTTTCTATGCTACTGGCAATGGCATATATTATAATTTCCTTGGAAAATCTAAAAATAGTAAATGTTAGCATTTACGAAGCTCATCTGCTCGTTTAAAACGATAATAACAATTCACTCACTCATGTAAAACCTGTGGTTTTACAAACGGCCGGAAAGGGTTAAGCACAAACCAAAATTACCAAGCCGTTTTCGGCAAGCAAGAGAGAAATTTTGAGGACCATGCGACATAATTACGAATAGTTATGAGTCATAGAAATCCTCAATAATGTTAATGTACTTGTGTAAAATTAGCTTGTAGATAGAAATGAGAATGAAAGTCGCAGTAAAATTTTCTAGCAATTTGTTAATCACTAATTCCCTTTACTTTTTTTTTTAATCGAGGTGATAATATACTGGTAGATTTAATCTGAGTTTACTGTTTATTAGGTTGTTATCTTAGTTTCTGAAATAATAATGTTTGATAATTATAACGTGTTTTACAAAATATGTGTAGTTAGAGATAAAGATATTAGGAACTACCATACTAAGCTGTGTAGTCTGTACCTAGTTTGGTAGTTTAGCGAAGTTTCCGCCAAGCAATGTCAGTCATTAATCTGAATGGTTGTGTGCGCGCTCTGTTGCAAAGTGAGGCTGACAAGCCGGACCAAGCTCGTTAAAATGCCTCAGCAGTCAAAAATGGTTAGTCAAAGATCTATCGATTCAACGACCCGCAGCAACCCGTGAACTGGATACGGTTCTTTTGTGTAGTGAAACTGAACAGCCGTGAAATTATCAGACGGCCTTCTCTGTGTTTCTATCTCGTTTTTTTTCTCTTTTGAGAGAAAGAGAAAGAGAGAGAGACAGAGAGAGAAAGAAAGATGTCCACGTGTTTGTATATGTATGTGTGTGTGCTTGAGTGTGAGAGAAAGTTATGAGGCTGAAGGAAGTGAGAGATTAGCCAAGGTAGTTAGCTACGTTTAGAAGTAAAGAAAAAAGAACCTTGCCGTTGGCAAAATAATTTAAGAAGCTTTGAGGTTGTTTCCCAATTGATTTTGTTTTGTTTCTTACAGTTTGTTAACTACATATAATAGCAAGTGTTACTACTGCAAGATTTTCAGTCCTTTGATAGCGAAGCCATAACTAAAGGGACCTTATAATCCCGCTTATTTGGTCCGTCTCTCCGTGTCCAGAAATTAAATCCCAGAAACTACAAGGTGTAGTGAGGTGCTTCAGGTATTGTTGGAAATGTACTAAGTAGACTACTCACAGAGCTGTCACAATCGTCTTGTTCCATTCAATGGTTCAGTGTTGCCAAACCATTTAAAAAATTCAATTGTTCAAAATATTTTCATTTCGTTAAACTTATCTGAACCATACTTGGTATAAACAATACTCTACACCAGTGGTTCCCGAAAGGTGTTCCGCGGACCCCTGGGGGTCCGCGGGAGGTCACCAAGGGGTCCGCGACTTATTGTTGGGAAATTAGGTTTTGTCTTAAACTAGTTTTCAGTAGACATTATTGTATTAATTTAAAAAAGCAAATCGTAGTTTGTCTTAACACATTGGTGACGGGCACCAGAATCTTCCTTAGTATGTTGGTCATGTTTGTGCACCGACCCCGGAAATTTCAATTTTCGGCGAACCTTGGACTGAAGTGGCCTTAAGCTTAAGGTATTATCCGTATATCAATGCTGAATTATCTGAAACGCAGCGTTTAATAGAATGTTTGAATGTGTCACTAGTGAATTTATTTTGTTCCTACCTTTGTTTTCTCCTTTCTAGCAGACCCTTACAAATGTCTTGAATTGTTATCCCTCCTCTATTCTTGTTAAACAAACGAATTTACATTATTCTCAAATTATTACTAAATGCAAAGGAATCTCCTAAAATTCTACAACGGACTGACGAACGATAAATAAAATGAAGAAAATTATTGTTACGTATTGTGCAATGGACACGAGATACAGAAGATATTCATTCTTAGGGTTACCAGACGTACCTTTTAAGAGTAGATGTAGGACCTACTCTTTCTCTCCAAGTCTGCCACTACACAGAGTTAGTGCGTGACATTATGTTTATCGCTAGCATTAAATGTGATCTGTCGTCATTGCAAAATGTAGATGTAGGCCTATTTCTTGTCTTTTTTTTCTACTTTTACAATCTGGTCACTCTATTTATTCTGCTAGGTTTCTCTCCGCAGAGGAAACTGTTTTGAGAAGTACTACCACTCTCTCAAACAATGCTGGCAACAGTGGTAAATGTTAATGTTAAATGTAAACTTCTTACAGTGTTTAGTTCGATTGTTATGAATGTTGAAAGTAATGTAAAATTGCCCTGACGCACCAAACACCATTTCGTTCGTGGCAGTGGAAATTTTGTGAAGTGTGCGCCGGGTGGTTTACAATAGTTTATAAATTTTTATTTTTGTCGGACAACGTATTAAATGCTGTACTGAAAAATGGACCGTTGGTTAAAAAGTGGCTCCGTAAAACGAGATAAGCCTACGCCTACAGACCAAGAGGAAAAGGACGAAATAGATAGTTGAAGTAAAATTCAGGTGAGTTCGTGTGAACCTAACTCTTTTACAAGCAGCGTTAGGCCTGCAATTAAAATTAGGAAGTACAACTCACAAGTAAAGTACCCGAAGTGAGGACTCGAGTTGCTCATCAACTGATACCTTAAATTGAAGCTAGTGACGAGTATAGTACACCTGTGAAATCCTAGCTGCAGAGTTCCAGAAATAAAAAGGTTATGGCGGGTCAAAGTTCAAAGAGAAAGCGAAATGTATTGAAACAAGTCACAACAAAAGTCAGAACAAAAGTCAGAAGGACATGGGTTTGAATTGAAATGCGATTCATTTGAAGGAAAGATGCACGTACAACGTACTGCACATTGATACAATCAATATGTAAGTCGTCAATGAAGGCATGTGATAAGCAGATACTTTGCTCACAATGAGCACACTTGACAAAAGAGATGTTCTCACATGAGGTCTTGTAACACTCGTCACGTATATTACAATCAAAACAATAATCCAATGGAGACATCCAGGGCTAGGGCTCCTCATCCAAGTAGCCGCTTTTGTAAATCGCAAACCTGATCATGTTGCGAAATCGTGAGGCGCTGAATTGGAAGAGAGTGAAGGACTGCATTCGTAAAATGTTATCCCGATGCCAGAGATTAATTTCCGAGGAAGCGATAAGTGTGTCAGTCATGAACCTGATAAATGATTTATATGGACGGAAGAAGTAAACATCAAGTGGTTGAATGAAACCAGTGCAACCACCAGGAATTAAACTTTTGAACAGTGTTATATGATTAGGGCATAATTCATTTGATACGTTATCATCCTTATTTGCACTCCATGAATCCAGCAAAAGCAAGACTTTATCACGATCGGCAGGCAGGCTATTCCAGAATACAGAATAAAACTTTTTTAAATCACTTTTGTTCATGTTTGTAGTTTTTCCTGGATGGGACATTATGTTATCGGGATCTTTTTGTTTATTTCCTGGAAATTGACCACTGGATTCGGATACAAGAACGTACATCGGACGCAATATTTCACCATCCATGGAAATAACCGGCATGATCATATATGAATGAGTAGTAGCATTGACTGATCCAAATGCACCTCTTACAACCACCGTACCTTTAGTCCTATGAGTCCTGTATGCATGGAGTTCCTTGTCAAATCGACTTTGATCAGCATTTAATACTTGACGAGGATTCAGGTCTTCTAGTAACATAAGTTCTTTCATGGACGTAATAAATGTCGTCGATAAGTGATGTAATTCAGCCTCTTTTGATTTCCACGTTTTGCTAACCCTATGCGTGATAGAACGACTGACGATATTGTTTCTCTTTTTAAAATTAGACAGCCAGTGACGAGATGCCTTGAATTGTAGAGTATTATCCTGATCTAGCTCTTTACTTATCTGAAGAGCCCAAAAGCTAAGAGTACTGTCGTGTATAATTGCAAATCTCTCGACCATTTCTTTGAATTTATAGTGAACTGCTGCATTAAGTTTCTTATAACTGGGTTTTTGCCTTTTTTCTCATATTCAAAGACGATGTTTTTCGATTGAATTAATCTATATTGTGACTTGACAGATGTAAATGTCCTTCGTTTCTTTTCCGGGTTCTCATTGTGTGTCCAAAATATGTAAGCTGCTTCTTTATAATCATCGTCCAAGATGTGTTTTTGTTTTTTTGGCGAAGGCTGATATTCTTCACCTGAAGAAGCTACAGGTGTCGGAGACTCTTGATGTGTTTGAGAACCTTGCGATGTACTTGGCATTTCCTCATCAAATACGTCATCACCGTAGTCTCCATCATCGCTTTCATCACTGTCACCAGCAAATCCAAGAGTTCTAACTTCTTCTATGATTTCCATCTTGTCCTCAAGTATCTCCACTATTTGTTTGTACAATGAATCTTCATACCTATTCATTCCCCTATTAACAAATCCGTATTTCTCATACAGAGCATGAACGATAGCACCTGATTTCATTTTCTGGAACGAAAAGAAAAAATAACTTTTATTGACATCAATAACAGGAGCAAACATGCACAAGGACATTCATACACGAATAACAGAAAGCGGAAGATCAGCCAGAGAGAGGGATATCATTCTACACATTACATTAATTGGGAGCAACTTACGACGTATTACCATCGGTATAATCAGCAAGACATGGACATCACAAGCAGCTAAATTCGCTTTCTATTTGAACTTTGACCCACCATAACCTTTTTAGTTCTGGAGCTCTGCAGCTAGGATTTCACAGGTGTACTATACTCGTCACTAGCTTCAATTTAAGGTATTACTGATGAGCAACTCGAGTCCTCACTTCGGGTACTTTACTTGCCAGACTATTTGGAGATTGGTTTCTCATATGCCGGAACTGAGGATAACCCAAAACCTCAGTGTGTTGTTTGCTTTGAAGTCCTCTCCAATGAATGCATGAAGCCTGAAAAACTTCGTAGGCATCTCGAGACAAAGCACCCGGAGTACAAAGATAAGTCACTAGACTTTTTTAAAATAAAATTGGGAGAACTAAAAAACTCCAAAAAAGCGATGGCCTTGCGATGGCCTTGCGATGGTGCAAATGTGAATGAAAATGCAACCCTTGCCTCTTATGAGGTTTCTCAGCTTGTATCAAAATGTGGCAAAGCTCATACTGTTGCTGAAGAGCTTATTCTACCGGCAGCTGTTATATGTGCAAAATAATGTTCGGTGATGCAGCCGCTCAATTGGTCAGTAGTGTCCCGCCCTCCAACAATACTGTACAAAGGAGAATAACTGATATAGCAAGTAATATTGAAGAAACATTGGTCACCAGGCTTAGTATGTGTGACGTGTATGCTCTGCAATTGGATGAGAGCACAGATATGAAAAAAAAACACAATAATGCTAGTTTTTGTTCGTTATGTATGGAAAGACTAATTATTTGAAGACTTTCTTTTTTCTGATTAACTTCTTCATACAACAGCAGACGATATTCTCTCTGCATTAAACGATTTTTTAATAAACATGACATTTCATGGAGAAAATGTGTGCGTTTATCAACAGATGGTGGAAAATCGATGTCTGGACACAAAACAGAACTTCGAGCACGTATTCAAGCAGTAGCTGCTAACATGAAATGGACTCACTGTTGCATCCATCGAGAAGCTTTAGTAGCCAAAAGGTTGTCTGAAATGTTGCAGAAGACGCTCAATGAAGTTGTACAAATTATAAACTACATAAAAACTCGACCTCTTCAATCCAGATTGTTTTCCTTGTTATGCAAAGAGATGGGCAGTGAACATGAGCAGCTTCTTATTCATACTGAAGTGCGTTGGTTCTCTCGAGGTAAAATCTTGACAAGGTTTTTTGAGCTTAGAGACGAGGTCCGAATCTTCCTTATCCACAGCAAGTACGTTGATTTTCTCAATGACTTTTCTTGGATGTTCATGACCGCCTACCTAGCTGATGTGTTTGAACAATTTAATCTTTTGAACTTACAAGGAAACGACGTACCCAAGTCCCAAGTTGAAGACAAAATCAGTGCTATGGTAAAGAAGTGTGAGATCTGGGCAGAAAGAATCGACAAAGAATCTTTTACAAACTTTCCTACTTTGAAACAGTTCTTGGAATCTTCTGATGAAACTTTGCCTCACCGGGTAAAGGAAAAAATGATCGAGCATCTTCGTAGTTTAGCCACCACTTTTTAGGGAATATTTTCCTCGAGCCCAAACCCGATGACTGGTGGATTCGAAATCCGTTTAGCTGTGTCGAAATAGACAAAATTCTTAGCCTCTCAGAAGAGGAACAGGATCAACTTGTGGAGCTATCGTGAAGAGGAACAGAATCAACTTGTGGAGCTATTGTGCTGTAGTACCATGAAAAGTGCTTTTTTAGTGATGGAAAACTAGCCAACTTTTGGTTAACTGCTCGTAAGGACTTCAGAGAACTTAGCGAAAAGGCACTGAAACATTTCGTTCCTTTCGCAACCACATATCGGTGTGAAAAAGCTTTCTCAACCTTGTGTTATATGAAAAACAAGTACAGAGAGCGGCTTGACATGCAGTATGATTTCAGAGTAAAAGTGTCAAGTATCGAACCTAACTTTTCAGAAATAATGAATTCTAAGGACAGATTCCACTTATCGCAATAAGAATTAAAACTGTTCGATTTGTCTTTTTATATGTGCCTCCCAAGTGTATTCCTAGCGTCCTACTTTAAATATTGTATGTACAATAAAATATCATTACTTGTAATGTTGGCTTGTATTGTATTACTGTTTTATTTTGCGACGTCGAGGTCACCACCTTACAAAACACCAGACTAAATTAATAAGAATAAAAAATATTATATTTAGGTAAGTAAATAATGATGTTCAATTCAGTAAGCGCTTATTAGAATTTCAATTTATGACTTGAAATCGATTTGGGATTTTATGGGGTCCGCGACATGTTGGCGAAGGTATGAAGGGGACCTCGAAAAATAATATTGGGAACCACTGATGTATAATATAATTGTATATATTTGTGTATGTAACTAAAAGAACCATTATATTATGTTTATAAATATTTTTAGTGGCCAAATCAAGCTAATTAAATATAGGAGTGCTTGGAATATTTTGATCCTAAATTAAAGTGTTGAAACAAGAAAGAAACTTCCCTTTAAAAAATGTTGAGATATACATCGTTTTGGAAATAAAGGTGCCCAGATTGGGCACCGTATCGTCACAAATGACGTGCGTGATATCTCAACTAATAGTGACGTATGATGTGTCGGCTTACTGGTAAAAAGTTTCAGAACATTCCTGGAAAAAGCTGCAACTATAGCTTTCTGAAAATTACCAGTAACTTGGTTAATAAAAAAACAGCCACCTTGCAGTTTTCAGGAAAAGAAAATATAGAAGCCTCAAGCGAGATATGAACATGGGTTGCTCAGTTAAATTCAAGCGTCTTACTGACTGGACTAAACTGCCAATGATAATAAAGCACCAGATAAAAAACATTATAGAGAGTCAGAAATACGTTGCCCAGAAACATAAACAAAGATACTTCCACGACTTAAACCATGTTTGAATCATTTTTTTCTATTTGGCAATTAGGGATCGCAATCCTCATTCACTGAAAATGTTCTCAATTTCTGCTAAAGTGCGTTGATCCAAATTGACGGCAGTAAACACTTGATCAGAATTGCATGTTTGGTTACGATAAGGAACCGTTTTCTCTTTCTGCGCATGTGCGAACATTACATTGGAACTGAAACGTCAGAACTTTCAGCACGAGAAAATAAATCCCTTGGTGCTTTTCCATGATTAATGCAAATACTAACATGAAACATTGCTAGATATATCAAACGCTATCCCAAAATTTTTAATTGTGTAGCAAAACACAAACGAAGTTGTAATAAATAAATTTATATGAGTAAGTTTTATTGTAAAGTTTTATTGTTCTAGCCAGAAAACTGTGCATGTTACGATATAAACCAAACAATATATTTTACACATGAGTATAGCTTACATAAAACTTATTTCTTATGTATGTCTGAGGAATACACTTTTCAATCAACCTTTATCACCTTATAAAACCCTGAATATTATTTATTATCGTTACCACAGTTCTTTCTTTTCTTCTCTTAAAAACAATGCTTTTTAATTTGATCTTTAAGGGTAGCTACACACCGAACAACGAAGTTGGAGTAAGGAGATATTTTCGTCTAATAACCTTCCTAAATCGATACATTTAAACGTGATGCGCAGAACGTATTCGTAGAATAATCCGAATAAAGCATACACGAGTTTATGCTCCAGTCGTCTCCGCTCCAACTGCCTTTTCTGGTTTTGAATATAGTTATGGTCTTTAGGCATCTCAGGCTAAGGTCGGGATAGAATGAGGGAGAGAATGTTGAAAGATGGTCGTCCGGGGCCTAGTTATCATTTACTATCCCGGCATCTACCTGGTGGGATTGGGGGAAACCCCTGGATAAACCTTAATCAGGATATGCGGCCGCTAGCATTGTTACCAGGACCTTCCGATATATACGCCAACGTTCGGCCAACTGAGCCACGGCCGCTCGGTTCCTTTACTGGCGTGTTGATACCCTACTAAAAATGTTTTGTTAAACTTAGTCACTGAACTATTGTAATTGTTTTACGCAATCCGTATCCTATTTGTAGCTATGTTTTCTAATATGTCACTTGTTCTTCCTTTTCCTCTTTTAGATATCATGGTTGCTACAGTCTTCTTTTTATTCGGACTCCATTGCTTTGTTCTTTTACCTTTATCCCAGCTGGATATTCTTTACATCATCTTAGATATTCCGATGTATTGTAAATTGATTTAATCTTATTTTAATGTTAAATTTTAAGGATTGAATTGTCACTTACAGCCTAATATTATCACAAGTGTGAGAGATACCATCTCTGTGAGACCTGTTACGAATGCAGGAATAGGAAAGATGTTGTGACATATTTCATTTAATAATATAAATGACACTAAACTTAAAATAAATCAAAGTAATCTGAATTATACAGGAACCTCAGAGAATTATCGTGACATTGACCTGGTGAAATAAATTGTATAAAAGCTCTAGAAACACTCAGTCACAATAATTAGTTAGATTCAGATTTGTATGTGAGATAGTGGTTAGTGTGCTCGCTTTCTGTGCGCATGGTCACGGGCTCAATGCTCACCGGGGTCCATTGAGCGGAGTCTTTCGGTTACCACTTTACCAAAAAACTGTAGGCTCCGTTGTTATTAACTCTCCAGCTCGTTTAGGACGTTAATAACAATTCAGTCAATTTGATTGAAGTGACTCCTTAGTGGCGACCTCAAGTCTGTGACCATAACCTCTACACTATGATAAGTTTATGTCTTTAGAAATAACTATATCATTTGTAAATCTAATATATTTGAATTGTGTGTTTTTAATTGTTAGTACTACTAAAACATTTAGACAATTCTGCTCAATATATTGCAGCTGTATATTCCAAACCAGCTGAAGCACTTGGTGTTACTCGGGCTGCAGATAAAAAAAACTAGGAAAATTACGTGTCGTGCTCTTGGCCCACACTACAATTATCGTGCTTCTGACGTACATTTTTGGCGTGCTCTTACCGTGAGAAGAGAGAAAGTATGTTTCGTATTTTGTTATAACGACGTACTTTACAATTTGTGGTCTAACACTATCCTTGTTTACAGGTATATACGTTGTAATATTGTTGTTATTCCGAATGATATGAATGAAGTAACTATTAAATTTATTCAGTTTGATTACACATAACTCATGCAAGAGCACACACTCACACACAGACACACACAAAGAGAACCGAATGAAGAGGCATCCACAATTATTGCTAAACAATATATATATCTATGAGCAGTAAGTCGATATCTACATGAAATTTTGCGGTAAACAGTAACCCAATTTTGCATTGATAAGAGAAACGTTAGTCGGAACACGATGTATGTAATACACGCATGAAATTCAATACCAGATCAGCCAAAAGAAGAAACCTATATCATAAATCGAAATTAGGATAGGCTTCAAAAGTCTGACCAAGCGAAATAAAATCCAAATCGTTTTTCATGCTGAACTGCATGTTTCTCCACTGTATTTTTTTTTATTATTTAGTTTCCAACTCCACAGAGAAAAAAAAGGGAGAGAGAGAAGAAAAATACTCTTGAGCCCACACTGTGAATTCATGTATTAATCCAGATCCAGTATCCAGTCGCACGAACATCGATAAATGGGAAGAGTTCCAAGCGCATTAAAACAACGAATTTTTCCCACCTGGTAAATAGCGAATCGTGTTCAGGAAATATTCTTTTTTTTTTAAAAAAAAAAATATACAGTATATGTAATTGGAATGGTTCCAGTTATTTTTGTTTTTGTTTTTTCAGCTTTTCCCTTTCGCTTTTACAAATTCTCCCCAACACTTTTGTTAAAAATGTTTGTTTTCAGTAAATTCCATATTGAAATATACCAGAAACAAACAAATTTGTTTTCCAGTGCTAAAGAAAGCTAGATAATTTCTTTCTAGGAAGAAAATTGTTGAGGTTGCAGAAGTTTTCGAGTGTGCAATGCCTTTATCTTTCTTCTCTTATGTTTAACTGGCTCACCTTTGTTGAGCACTGGTATAAGAAGCAATCATATCCTTTCTTATAGGCGACTTGCACAACACTTATCTTATGCGTGTTGTATAAGGAGCCAGAATATGTTGTTGTGTCAAAGCAGAAATTTGGACTCTCCAGACACATTCATCACTACAACAGTTTCCGTCGCGACTTTGTACTATTTGCAATGGTCTAGGTATTCCCAGGTTTTTAGGCTTGGTTCCCCAAACATTTTAACATCGAAAACGCAATTATTGGATTTTTGGTGCTTACATCGTTTTTCATTTCTAACCTTTAAGTTATGCTTTATGGACTGTCTACAGTCTCCCTCTGTTCAAATGACGTAGCTATGGAAAGTTTGAGTTTGAATAAGGGGAAAACATACAAATAGACAGTCTGACAGAGTGACAAACAGCGTATCAGGATGTTTGCGGTACAACTACAAAACCTGTCTTTCCGCGACATTTGCTGTACTGTCCTTAGACGTCAATCTGAGAGAGGACATTTGCGGTCGTTCAGTTGGAGGGGTGAGAATATATTGTAAAATCCCATGGTCAGTGATTTATTGACTGACTGACTCACTCACTCACTCACTGATCAAAATTCTCAGACCAAACTACTGGAGCTAGAAACACCAAATTTGGTATGAAGGTGTATGACCAAGGGTAGGTAACGAGAAAAATCCAAAATTTGAAAAGTCGTCATCTTGGATTCAAAATGGCAGCCAAACTTATTGCTGTAGAATGCATAGCTTAAACAGCTGGAGCTATAAACACCAAACTTAATACGACGGTACATCATGACTTCAGGTTACGAAAATATTACAAATTGTCTCCAAAGACGCCATCTTAGATTCAAAATTGCCGCCCAAAACCCATTTTCCACACCAACTAGAGAACTGAAATTTTGTATGAAGGTGTACCATCACGAGTAGGTCACGACAATATAAGAAAACGTTAAAAAAAAGTCGCCATCTTTAATTCAAAATGGCCTCCCAAAACCCATTTTCCAAACCACTGAGCTAGAGAAACGAAATTTGGTATGAAGGTGTATGGCCAAGAGTAGAATAAAAGGAATAAGGCAAATCTCCTCTATGGGGACGCAGCCTCCCGGGAGCATGAGGGTAGATCTATACCATGGAGACGCTGTCCCCCGTTGAGTCTGGTTACGATAACCACTAGAGCTAGTGAATCAAAACTTGGCGTGAAGGTAAATGATCAAGTTTAGGTTACGAAAAATACATTAAATGATCAAGAAGTCGCTTTCTTAAATCCAATAGTGTAGACTAAGATTCATGCAGAAGGTATTTTTCGCCAAACAAACGTATTTCGACTCAGAACGACGTGCATCATTGGTTATCATGTATTTTCTACCCGCATGATTGTACTTCAGTGGTTCCATGTATTGGAGCTATTTTTCTGCTGCCATCTTGAAAAAATGAATTTTCACCTATATATTTGGTATTTATGTGAATATCTTGACCAAACCTGTACATTTCGACATACAGAAATTTAAATAAATGATTTTCATGTATTTTCGGTACCACTGACCGCCATCTAGAAAAATGGACTTTTCCCTATATCTTCGGCGTTTATGGGAATATTTCAACCAAATCAACATGTTTTGACTCAAAGAGATGTACCTCAATGGTTTTTATGTATTTTCGGTACTTTTGTACCCTATCTTGCAATGATAGACTTTCCCCTATATCGTCGGTGTTTGTTGCACAATTTCTACCAAACCAACATATTTTGACTCCGATCCATATACTTGAATATTTTCCATGCATTTCGGTTTCTTCCAGCAGCGATATTGATAAATAAAGATCCTTTTATATCTTCGTTGTTTTTTAAATATTTACCGTAAACTACCAAATTTGATAGAGAGATACAGGAAGAGATAGTTAGGGTAATATACGAAGAGATGAAAATGCCGCTATCTTGAATACAATACGGCTACCAAACGTATATATGTAAAGAATGCACAGCTCGAACAACTAGAGCTAATGGTACGATAGAAAGCACAGGGGACCAGTGGCCGAAAGCTAAAGGTTCTGGCGCGCAGCCACCGCTAGGGGTCTAGGAGCAGCGACTCCAGCGAAGCAAAGCGAGTCATATATATAAAATGTGTTAGTTAACTTGTCAATCTAATTTATAAGTATAATAATCATAATGGTAAGTAAGATACAGTTGGTGGTTTACAATAATTAATAGATGACGTAGTTGTTCATCTCAAGAAACGAAAATTACTCCAATGTTTGAATATGTGACATTTTTCTCAAGAAAATTGTAAGATCTTTTGAGGTTAGATATTCAGCTAATGCACGCTCTCTTCTTTCGTTCAATCTTATGTACTTACGTCGCCTACGTTTTCCTTCAAGATTCAAAATTCTTCTTTCATATAGGCAGTCGTTGTACACATCCTCAGTTTTTAGACACTTAAACAAACAGTATACATTAGGGTTTGACTTATTCACTAATGACTTGAGTCTATGCTTCCATCCTTGTACAGCATTATTTGTTCTGTACTACTGATGTGAGCAGTTAAACATGGCAATATTGGGCTACTCAACGACTGTTCTACAAAATAATCTAAATCCTCTGAATTGTTTTCATGATGTGGTGCATTTTCCATAATGCAAAGCCGCCCATCATCAACATCGCTTACAAAGAGGAATGCTAGAGCAGAACACATTTTTTCACAATACCTCACCTCTGGTACTGATTTGTAATCATTTGTAAGTCCTAATTAGTGATGGGAAGGTGGAAAAAAAATCAATACTCTTTTGGGTTTATTGGTTGTTTCCCGTTTTTTTTTAAACATTTTTTTCTTCCCAAAATTTACTAAAAAACTTTACCACAAATATGTTTTTCTCTTACACTGACTCTTATACGTGTTCTTATACTTAAAAACCTACATACTGTGTTCTTAAACACCTATATACTTATTTTCATTGAACCCAGTATCTAGTAAAAATTAAATTGAAGTATTACTAGTTTCATTTATCTGTGCTTGCCGCAAAGTTGCGATCTAATTTCTTGTTTAGAAGTGACGTCAGTCACATGGTACTGGTTTTACTTGAGGTTTCGTACTAGGCAGGGGCAGCCGGGGCAGTGTCCCGGAGCCTCCGGCCACAAGGGACCCGGAAAACCCACTCACACTTACAGTAATTTCTGCTTTGAGAACTGAACAAAGGAAAATACGGTTAATACCTAAGAAATTAATGAATTTAGTACTGTAATCTGACTCAATTTTCATGGATACTTCAGTCCTTTCTATTTATACACCAGAGGAAAAGTAGTCCCCGGTGGCGATGAAATTGGCTTTGGGGACCCGCAGAATTAAAATATATATATATTGGTACGCAATCAAGTATAGGCCTAAACATTAATTTGGTTCTTTTCGAAAATATATATATTTTTTGTTTGTTTGTTTGTTTGGTTTTCTCATATAACTCTTCAATCGTTGTTCTATTGTTTTCTTTTTTTTCTCTTTTCCGCCTTTGTTTTCTTTCTTTACTCTGTATTTTTACTTCTAGTTCTCACAACTGCATCTCATCTCTTTCTTTAGCTTCATTTCTCGTAAACTTGACAACAACGTTTAAACAGTAAGGTCCCTTTCGAAGTTACAGATAGTTAAAAGCTATCTTTCTAGCTCAATGAGCCAAGAACAATTGAGAGTTTAGCATAGTTATCAATTGAAAATTGACTTCAGCATGATAGTCGATCAAATTGACTTGAGCACGAAAACCACCCATATCTCCCCTCCCGACAATTCCTTCAACCAATAACAGTATTTAAATACAATCTATCCAAGTACCAGAAGTACAGATACTTTGAATACATTGGTTCAATTAAAAAATCTCAAAAACTTGCAAATAGCAAAGCGAAGGTAGTTGAACATGCGAAAAAAAAATCCTAATATTTTCTCGAACAGGCAAAAAAACGGGGAAACCCTGGGAGGAAAGCCAACAAATATTTTCCCGGCATAAATCCCATCACTAGTCCTAAATCTTCCTCCACATGCACCGATTAAAATGGAAATTGCACCCACTATTATGCGTTTCCACAAAAAAAAAAAAAAAAAAAAATCTCATAGATTGCGGCTTGCTCGAAATCCATTTTGACTACTTTCGGATTCCAATCATTGATATTCGCCTTCACTAAACTAAAATATCTTTTATATGTCTTACTATTCCTTGCTGGTAAGAGGCCGAAAATCAAAGAGACAATGTTTGTTTCCTCCAAGCTACTTCCGATGTCTACATGGATCGTATATAATTGGTCAAACTGTCGACTTCAACACTTAAACGTTCCATCCAAGAAGAATGTGTTTGTTAACTTATGTCATGTTAATGTAAGATACAATGATACATTAGACACCTGTACGCTTTTCACGCACGTCTTACCCCTCCAAATGAAGGACCGCAAATGTCCTCTCTCAGATTTACGTCGAAGGACGAATTCGAAACAGTACCACAAATGTCGCAATGTCGCAAATTTCCGTACCGCAAGTGTCGCGGATTCGACAAACAGATCATGAGTTTTATTTCACTTATATATTTTGGTGATTAGAGATGAATCTCTTACCTACGCTTGGCATACATTAAATGAGTTTATAACAGAACTATTAGAGGGGAATCGTAAGACTTATTCCTCATCCACAGAAGTATCTAAAGTAATCCATTCTTTAAAATATAAAGATAAAACATAACCAAAGAAACTTAATGAATATTTTTTTTTGTATTATATGACTGCTTATCTGAAAATTGATTAAGTTAGCATTAATATAATTATTTACCTTCCGACAGTTCAGTTAACAACATCGAACTTTTGTTTGTACTCTTATGTATTATTTTCCAATTGTTACATTGATTATTGTAAATCTATTGTCACAAAACATGGAAATGACAAACGTTTAAAATAAAGCTCAAAGATGTTATAAATATTATAAATGTATGAGCAAATGTATATATTTAGTAGTAATAATGACTGTTCTTTTATTTTACAGGTAAGTTCTGAATTGGGTCATTGAAGAATATTATTTCCATTGAGGCTACAGGTATGTCAATCAAAAGTAAAATTACAATTTAACTTAAAGTGTTTTGTCACA
This sequence comes from Lepisma saccharinum, assembly GCA_022664845.1. NCBI lineage: Eukaryota > Metazoa > Arthropoda > Insecta > Zygentoma > Lepismatidae > Lepisma > Lepisma saccharinum. The sequence goes on from JAGDQP010004465.1 coordinate 64,810, forward strand.
TTTATATAGCTATTAATCATGTTGTTTTCAAGTAAGGAAATGTTTCAAATAAAATGTACACATTGTAGGTTTATATTCAGTACGTTTGTTTCTTCAACCTCTTAAGAAAACTAGTGATATTTTGTATTACAATTAAGATTTTAATTAAAAACTTGACTAGTACAAATATTATGGTTACTTACACAGAAATATTTATAATAATTAGACAACTTTATATTTATTAATTGTCTTATTTGTGAGTATAGAAATACCTTACTTGAAGGAGAAAATTTTGATATTAGAAAATTATTTCATATGTGTAATGTTCTTTTGAAAAGGTAAATTTGGTTTTTATATTCGAGGAAGTATTTAAACCAATAATTGGTATTTAAATATTCTAGAAATAATTTACATAATTCTAAAGAAAAATGAATAAGAGACTATTTCAATCATGTCCATATTTCATTTGATATTTATAAAATTTAGTGTTTGATCACCTTGACAAGAATTTTCGCTTCGTATATATGCCTCCAGGAAGAACGCCAATCTCCTTTATCGTGGTCCATATACAAAGTATGTGGGTAAAATTAATTACTGTATAGTTTAGCTGTACAGTAAAACTTCTTCACCTCAAAGAGTAGATTGCCTCTACTTTCAACACTAGCAGAGTTTGACTGGTTCCTTTAAGTAGAAGAATTACGCAGAATTCCCAGAATTTCGCCCGATCACTGCTGGTTAAACTAGAAAAACAAGGACAAACTTTCCATATCTTGTTCTTGCTCATTGTAGAATTCTTGACATATATATTACCTTCGTGCAGGAAAGATGTACTATTCGCCATTTTCTATGAATCTGGGTGCAAGTGTAGTAAAATTAAAATGCCGTTAATAAAAACTTAAGTGAAAACTCGAACACTGTTAAGGATAGCAGAAGTGGAAGTAACAAAAATAGTGAAAAGTGTACTATGATATCTCCATCTGAATTGAATTGAATTTTATTTATGGTCTATAGGCATCTAAGGCTCGAGCCGGGGTAGAGAAGGGAAATGTGTGTGTCAGGGTCGAATTTGACTATATCATTTCGGGATTTGCATGGCGTGACTGAGGAAAACCCCTGGAAAAACTCTGGTCGGCCGCTCGGATTGAACCCACGACTACCCGAATGCTAAGCTAACACTCTGCCACTGAGCCACGGACGCTCGGTGTGTGATGTACAAGTTCACTAAAGTGCATATAGTAGAAAAGTACATCCAAATAGCATGCAAGCTTGTAACAAAGATTTGATTTGCACTAGATTTTCGTCTCTGTAATTAAAATTAATGTAACAAACTTGATTCAAGTTTGAAATTGACGGTACTAAAGTTCACTTGATATTCAAGTTTGATTCAAACTGCGTTGATATATTTGGCCGCTAGTGTCGCCACTGTAGGGAAACATCGCGCGTTCTGTTATTGTTTGAATTTTCATATTGATTTTTCCTATCTATTTTGGAAATATGTGTTGTACTTGTCTATTACTGAAATTAAAGGTTGTTTACGAAATAGATTGTTATATTTAGCGTGTTAATATTTACTTCCATTTTAGTTATCTGCGCATAACGTTGGGAATATCTTCTAAACCTTGCTCTCAAGCTAGCCTAGTTAAAGCTTGTAATAGCAAGCTTGTCAGGTGCCAGCCAGTAAGAATAATTCAAACTTGATTTAAGCTTGCAGACGTTCTATGATAAGTTTGATGCAAGCTTTTACAAACTTGTAATAATTTACTTTGCTATCGAAATCATACGGAAAGGTTCTAGCGTTACCAGATTAAATATTATTTAATATGTCAATTTTGTTGATTTAAAATATACAGGCAATATGTCTCTGCCTGGTTTCATTTTCCAACTTCACGAAAGTGCGTATACTAGAAAAACACCAGAATTAAAAGTTGTAGTACTACGAGACGCTCAGGTAAATGAGGTCGATTGTTCAATTTGAAGTTATTTTGTCTCTACTAATTTTCATTGCTTCGCTAATCTGCGTTACAGATTAGAAGAACAAACCAAATCAAAATTATCCCCTCTCGTTTTAGAGAAAAACTGGCTTGCTAATACAAAAAATCCCTTTCGGTAGGCCTACAGGCTGAGGTAGATTTCGAAGTTTCGCTGGGAGCCGGGGCTCGCCCCGCAACTTCAGTGCTTTTGAGAGGATGCGCCTCCTTTATCTTAACCAAAATCTCCCTGCAGCACTACACCACCACGGAGTACATCTTCACCCTCCCACGGTTGGCTGCGCCCCCAAAGGGAAGATTTGCCCCATTTATTGTAACCTACTCTTGGTCATACACCTTCATTGAAAATTTCGTTTCTCTACCTTCAATGATTTGGAAATTGGGTTTTTGGGGCGGGCAATTTGGATCCAAGTTGACGACTTTTTGAAAGTTTTTTTATTTTGTCGTGACCTACTTGTGATAGTACAACTTCAAGTAAAATTTCATTTATCCAGCTCAAACGGTGTGCAAAATGGGATTTTGGGCGGTCATTTTGGATCCAAGATGGCGACTTTTCCCAAATGTTGTGATATTTCCCTAAGCTACTCGTCATAAAGCACCTTTATGCCAAATTTCGTATCTCTAGCTCAAACGGTGTGGAAAATGGATTTTTAGGTCCGTCATTTTGGATCCAAGATGGCGTCTTTGAACTCATTAGGTAACATTTTCATAATCAAAAAGTGGTGTTGTACCTTTATGCCAAATTTGATTTCAATAGCCCCAGCGGTTTAGGCTGTGTATTCTATACAACAATGGGTTCGGCAGCCATTTTGGATCCAAGATGGCGACCGATTTTGCTCATTAACGAACTTAACCGAGCTATTAAGCCTAGAAACAACATATAAAAATTTGGTTCAAATATCTTCAAAATTATGGCCGCTAGCGTGTTAATATATAAATATATATATATTTATATATATAAATATATACTTTCATATCGTACCGATCTCAATAGGTATATTTTCTTCGAAATCTACCTAAAAAGATAAAAATATGTTGTGTGGAAATACGATCCAAAAATTCCATTTGAGATCAACGCCCTGATGTGATTCTATATGAGAAGTCCCGAAGCCAAGAGACACATGTGACATCAACGGAAAAAAAATTGAGGTAATCTTTTAAATACAACTCAAAATACGTGACAAAAAACTGTCATATTTTGTAAAAAGGAGATCTTGAATTATAATGTGTCTATGTACAAAATATAACAATTTAGTGTCACGTGATTTTCGCGTTATATATAAAAGATTACCTAGATTTTTTTTTACGTCAATATAACTTGCATCCTTTGGCTTCTGGAGTAAAGATACGTTTCTTTAGTTTTCCTCTTCTTTGTGGCTTAGGACGTTTATATATTATTAACAAAATCATAACTTTTATTAAACGTAACGTAACAAATATAAAAACGTTTCCAAACTTCGGGGGGGGGGGGATTTTGGAGTACAAGATGTTTAGTAACATGTTTACCCCAAATTGACAGCAAAATCGTTTTAAATTGGCATCAATGTGCTCAGTAAACTAAACCGTATTTCCATCCTTTCTTTGTTCAAGATAGCTGTGTTTAATTAGAGATTAATTGCCCACAAAATTTGTTTTCCATTTCTTTTGGGCTAGTCCCCCATCCATCAAATTTTACAATACCAGGTTACTTGTTGTCCCGTATAATGACAAATTGTATCTGTGAAATTTTGCTGTGTGGGTATTTTTTTTATGCGTTTCCTTCCGGAAGCCGTGACGTTAATTGCTAATTCCTTTCTCTCTCTCTCTCTCTCTCATTTAATCTTTCTATCTCCCTCTCTTTCTGATTGGCACATTGTTCTTTGTCCGCCAATTAACAGCATATTTGACAGCACGTAAAGCATTCCTATCGCTCGCAGCAAATTTCGTCCAACGAAAAGCTGACTTTAATACATGCAAATCGGAGAACTAGCTACAAATAGAGAATTTCAATGTTTCTCTTTTCTTCCTCTCAAAACCCTTCGCTAATTTTGGTTCCTCTCTCTCTCTTTCTATCTATCTCATTGTCCCGTTGATCCGCATCATCGAGTGATTTCATCTGGTACCATTTTAAGTCCCTTTGTTCAATCCTAGGCTTCCCGCTTTGTCAAGTAAAACATCCATTAATTCTTCTTTTGTGTTTGAATCGGTGTTGGCTCTTTTTTTTAATTTCCTATTGTTTTCTTCCGTTTTGTTTTCATACAAAATTACTGGTAAGTTTTAAAGAAACGACGTATTGATTTCTTTCTTTACAATATAAGGTCTCACCCTAACGAAGGAAACTGCAGAAACATGAAACAGTCACAAATATCTATCAATGCTCATCCCTACATGTTTCTGCTCATATATCGGATAGATAGATAGATAAGACATTGCGAAAGTAGCATCTAGGGTTCTGAAGAAATGGCAATATACTGCCAAATAAAATTACATATTACACATCAAGTATTCTGATTACGTCCCAGTGATGTTAAGCTCTCAAACTTGGCACTAACAGCTGGGAAACAAAACAGTTTTAAATTGAATGGAATTGAATTTTGTTTTAAGGTCTTTAGGTAACTTCTGGCTAAGGTCGAATGTGTTATGATAATGGCAGAATTGGTAGAATGAAGGAAGGAGAACAAAAGAAAACCCATGTACATGGTGTTTGTTTCCCACAAAGCCCGCATGACACGAGCCGAGGTCGAACCAAGGGCCTCAAGCACCAGAAGTGACCGCTCTACTACTGAACTACCGCGGACACCTTAAAGCTTCAGGACACAAACCTTGTCTGCGTTCATCACTTTATTTCAGAGGCCATATTTTGGAATATTATTTAAATCTTCTGTACACAGGTGATTTTTTACCAACATGCTAATTTTTCATCGTTTTAATCAGTGCTCGAAGTGGGAGGTAAAAAGGGCACGTCGTGCCCTTACCTTTTTTATTTTGGATTTAGCGTATCCCCCATTGTCTTTACTTTGAATAGGACCGAAAATTCTCGAGCGGACCCCCGCTTCCAATTTTAAATTTTTATGGTAAAAAAATCTATAGAAACCGTACAAAACATCACTTACAACCTCCCAATTTTCATTTTACAACCCTCCAAAGTGAAAATCCTGGCGAAATCCCTGATAATCAGTATCAGTTTAGCGTTTCCTTAGTTGCATATTGACGACTTTCAACTCAACAATGATAGATCTTTTCACAAGCTGAATAGCAGTATATATCTAGGGATCTGCGACTATTCGATATATCGATCGATCGATATTTTGCACTATTATCTTAAGTGAATGTACGTGCTTTAACGATCTAGGAACCTTTTCAGAAGTTTCAGTAAAGTGTTTAATTCTAATATATATATATTTGAGAAGCGCAATTAGTAAATTTAAAAATTAGTCTAGGTACGCGAATTGCAAGTTGAAAGTGTTTACATATATATATATATAGTTTTTAAATACATATTTTTCAATTTAGTTTGGTCTACTTTATTTTAAAATAAAAAACTTGTGACAAAATTAGGAAATTTATTATTTTACTTTACATGGAATCTAAGTATTTTATTATTTTGGATAAGATTATTATACAGATTGTATTAAAGAGTTTTTTTGGCTTTTGAATATGTTATAGGCAACTGCACCCCGTATACCAAACTAAGAGAAAATTGAAGTAATGCATTTGCCATAGAATTAGTGTAAAAATACAAAGGCTGCTGTGGCTTCTTGTCCCAAGAAATATACAAAAATTCGTATTTAGATCCCAGTGTGACGTTCCAATACTTTCTTCGTCTGAGTACAACTTTTAATTAGTAAATTGCTACCAATACTTCGGCCTAGGTCAAAGGTACTAGATCATAAATAAATTCAAATTCAAAATTAAACTACCAACACTTCTTAATTTTCAGCATCTTGTTGGCTCTTATAAGTACTTGCGCTTTGTGCTTGAATTTTATGACTTTATTTATTTATAGTCTTTAGGTATCTCAGGCTAAGGCCGGGATAGGGTAAGGGAGGAGATATTTTAAGCTAGTCAGCTAGGACCTAGTTTTCAGGGCCCTTTCCGGCGTTTGTCTGGTGTGGCTGAGAAAAACCCCTCGAAAAATAATTATGCAATACGCTCAATGAAAAACTAACCAATAAATGTTACCAGAGATTAACCTTAAGGAGTAAGCTTTAAATAATGTGATAATAGGCATCTAAAATATCACATTAAGATCATATTAATTGTTTGTTAATATTTTTTTAATGAGCAAATATTTTTAATTAAAATATGTTGTACGAGAACATGAAGGAATATCAAAATTTAGCAAAATCTTTAGGGCATAATACAGCATTATCTGTTGCATTGGGTGTATCTTTAGAAGTTTAAGAAAAGAGAAAATTTAAAATAGAAGAGAAAGGCTTCTTCTCGCAAAATTCATCTGGGAATTTTTAGAACTCAGACATGATGAAAGTCAAAAAAAAGAATCTACAACGATAAAAGGGCACTTTGAACCGGAAACTTCTTTAGCAATTAGCCAATGTAACTTAATAAAAACTGTGTCCTGAAGAAAGTCCCTCTTGGGAATACACTTTAACTTCCTGTATTTTCCTATTCTAAGCTTCTAGCACCAACTTTCGCCCTCCTCTTTTGAAGAAGAGTCTTAGTTTCAAGAATATTGAAATCAAAATCAAAATAAATGTCCATATACTGGTATAAAAAGTCAATTAAGGTGAAGGTTTTCTGCAATTTACTTATCTCTCAGAGTCAAAGATTGTTTGATAGGTCATATTTATGGCATTTCTTTTAGTAAATAGATAGAGTTGTAATTACTTCTCTCGAAGATATGTGCACACTCTTTGTTGTTCAGAATTTAATGATTTTTTTTCAGTAAAACAAGAAATATTTTATATATATATATATATATATATATATATATATATATATTCCACTTAAAGTGAAAATTTCTGAGACCTCAATAAATGCTACGTACAGTTAGAAAAATACTTTAAATCAAAGTGTAGCTTGATTACTTAGATGTTTCAAAGAACTATGTTTGTTATCAGATTTTATTAACTTTGTATACATTTTATACCATATCAAATTTTGTTCCACATCAAATTTCTGTCCAGGTGAAATTTCTATCCTGGTTAAAACTAATAATTTTTTTACTCTCTTCTCATTGTTCAATCGTCTTGAAACTTTACACATTTGCGTGTGTTTAATGACAATATCGAAATCAATTATTATAAAATTAGAATTAAAACTTTAAAATGTATATTGTATTATAAAAAATAATTACAAGATATTAAAAGTTTAGAAAGAGTTAAATACAATATATAAGAAATGTTTTAAAAATTCAAACTTTTTTCTAAAATGTAATAAAAAGTAGAAAAAATATTTTTTTTTAAATAAACACGCTTTTTTAAGCAAAGAAAAATGAACTAAAAAGTAAAAAAATGATAAATTTATGAATCTGAAAATGAAAGCGTGACTGCTCTTGCCTACCTTATAAAATCATAATATCTAAGAGCACCCACGCTTTTATTTTCAGATTTTATTATCTTCAAAAGTTTTTTGGGCAACATTTCTATGTTCTTCTTTAGAATTGCCTTTTAATTACTTTATAAAAAGAGTAGAAATAACATAGCTCTTTACTTAGCCATTATAAAGGTTTCATGGCTGAAAACTGCCGTCTTTAGGAGGTGACAAAGAAGCTGTTGTCGCTGCAAAAGGTGTTGTGTCAAGAGCGCATCAACGCGTGGGAAATTAATCAAATTACATTTGGACGATGTGACATTCCGCAATGACACTCGAGAGCATCTTCCCTGTAAAAGCAAAGTTCACCATTAGACATACACACACACACACACAATACATATATCTACATCTAGCCTATATATAATTATGTTTCCCTATCTTTATTTTCCTTGAAAATAAAAAGAGAAAACTGTGATACATAAAAAAGAGCCTTCTCCACTCTTCTCTGTAGCGTAAATAGCTGTACAAAACTGCATTCAGGAGATCATGGGTTCAATCCCAGTGGCCGACCATCCTGACTGAGGTGTTTTCCAGAGCTTTCCTCAGTCACACCAGGCAGATACCGGAATGGTATCTTAATTTTCTCCTTCTTTATTCCGCCCGGAGCCCTATATGCCTAAAGGCCACAAATAAAATTAAAAATCTGTACAAAACTATGATTTGGCTCAAATTAGATCATGCTTCACTAATTTGGCGTCTGAGTATGTGTATTATCTACAATTGTATGTTGTTTAAAATATTTATGAGTTTCTCCTTATGTTTCATTATTATTATTATAAGTATTTGAGGTTGCAAAAGTTGGGAGACGAACATAAATTACAAGTGTTCAAAAATAAGGTTTTGAGAAAGGCTTTCGGGTCGATTAGTGATGTGGTGACCGGAGAATGGAGGAGGCTGGATAACTACAGACTGTACAGACGAGTCAGTTGACGTTGTAAGAATAATAAAATCATGGCGGTTAAGATGGACAGGCCATGTATATCAGATGGCGAAAAAAACGAAGATTGTATTCCATCGTGGTTGAAAAGCCGGAGGGAAATAGGTGGTTGGGAAGACAAAGATGGTCGTTGGAAGGACAATATTAGAATGGATCTTAAAGAAATAGATGTGACCTTGATCTTGCCCGGGATGCAATTCAATTTCGAACATTTGGTACTGGGGTGATGGACTTCCGAGTTCATAGAGTTATTATTATTATTATTAGTAGTAGTAGTAGTAGTAGTAGTAGTAGTAGTAGTAGTAGTAGTAGTA
>JAGDQP010004465.1:73572-84919 GCA_022664845.1 Lepisma saccharinum
TAGTAGTAGTAGTAGTAGTAGTAGTAGTAGTAGTAGTAGTAGTAGTAAGAGGAGGAGGAGGGGAGGAGGATATTAGTAAAGTGACAATTAAATGCTCTTTAAAAAGTATCAAAAATTCACTAACAACTACTTTCGAATCCAGCAGTAGAGGAATAAGCTGTACAATTCGATTTATGGGAAGAGCCAGTAGAATTATTTTGAAGTCCAAAATTTTTGAAAATGTTTCAACACTGTACAATATATACCGATAAGCGAAACATGTGAATTGTTAACTTTAATTAATCATAGAATTCTGGGTGAATATATCCATGCAGCGTAATATTTCGAAATTACAAAATTTGCCATCCTGAATTATCAATGAATCTGCCTGCACAATATCCGTTAAAAGCAGGCCGAGAGAAACACTTGAAGAATTAATTTACTGCTGATGGAAATATTTCACCGTTGGAATTGTGAAGGAACAACAACGTTTTGCGTGTCGTAATAAAAAAGAAAACAGAGACAGAGAGCGCAACAGGAGACTTACCTGTTGATGGCTGCCCAACAGTTTTTTTCGCAGTTATATTTGATTCAAGGGTCCGTGACTGGATATTCTCTTTTGTTTTCTGCTCTCTTCTTCGTGGTAGCAACATGCAAACAAAACTTTTAGAATGGTTTCGTGTATCTCGCGAAAACGATACCACTTACCGAGACACGAGAACTCTTCATTCTGTTTATTAAAACAATAGAATACGAACATGACAAGAAAAACATTGAGACAAAGACCAACGACAATACCCAAATTGAACGATATATTCAAACACCGCAAGAAGAAACTGTCGGTTTTAAGGAGACCGCACAGTGCTGGCGATGGGTATTTTTTCTCTGCGCTACAAAACAATTAAGTTACTGTGGTTTACACCAGTAACTCCAACTTCTCTAGATCCTTATTGAAGTGACTTTGTCCATTTTTTGAAAACAAAAATTACAATTGAAGTGTACTGAAAATTGAATTTTATTTATGGCCTTTAGGCATTTAAGGCTCAGGCCAGGATAGGATAGGGGAAGGATTCGGGAAGGTGTCGACCAGGGCCTATGATGAAGATGCCATCCTGGCATTCGCCTGGTGAGACTGAGGAAAACCCTGGAGAAACGTCTCAGGGTAGTTTGGCGCTGAGCTCGAACCCACGACCTCCCGAATACTACGCCAACTCTCTAGCACTAAACTACGGCGGCTCGGTACGTACAGGGAAAGAAGGAGGTAAGTGCACTTTTTTAAAAATAATAGTTTGTACTTGTAACAAACGCTACGTAATGACGGCTAACAGCTCAGAAAGTTTCAATCCAAAAGTTTCAAAATTCACCAAGTTAAAGCGGTTTTAAGTATGTGAAACACATGGGAGTAGAAGGGAGAGTTGGACTTTAAAAATGCGTTTACGAGAAATCTCTTTTCATGCACTTCCCCCCTTTTTATCCTGTACGCTTTAATTATGGATTGAAGCGGAAGGTACACTGTAAAAAATTGAATAAAGTTGTTATCTGTGTACCGAGAAATAATTTTATTGGAAACGAGAGATTAGCATTCTCTTTAATTGAAAAGGAGAAGATATTGGTTTGGAAATAAGATCACTCATCATATTTCCAAACCGAGATGTCCTTATTTTCAATTACATGAGAATCTCTCATTTCCAAGAACGTTATTTCTCAGTGGGAAGATAAGAACTTTTTTCTCCTGATTTTAAGACATCGCTTTTTTTAAATGTGTACGGGCTAATTGATTCACAGATTGGGGGATGACGTTCCTTGGTGAGCTCTCTTCTGATTATATGGATATGGAAAGTAGCTGTCAAGGTTTGTCTTAATGGTTTCATTTCTGCCTTAACTTTGTGGAGATACAGAAAATCCTAGATAATCTAAATTAAATTTTCCAGACTGATCAATTCTTGTATCCGCGCCGCTACCCCATTACTTATCCAAAATCAGCTACTACTACTACTACTGAATTATGGCCGCATGACGACTTCGTAAATCCTGAATATTTGCAGAGCATCTGATAAAAGCAGTTTTCTTTCATGTACATTTGTACCTTGAAGGTAAACTGCACTATGTCACTTCCTTGACAAACTTGACCTTAGTTTATAGTTTTGTACATTTTAACATGTTCTTCCTGGAGGTATACTTAACTATGTCATTGTTTATTTTCTTGGACGGATTTGTTGGGGGGCATGGAGGGGCATTGCTCTCCAATTATTTCATGATTTACGAGAAAGACCGGGAGGGGGGACAATTACTTTAAGGGTGAAAGTTATTCCGGGGTTCTCATAGTCATTCTGAAATGACTGGGTGCAATGCCCCCCCCCCATGGTCCCCAATAAATCCGCTCACGTCTTTATTTTGTAGAAGAGTTGTAAATTGGTAACACAAGACTATGTCGCAAAAATGTTGAAAGAACGTGTTCAAATCAACAAATGAACTGAAGTTATGAACTGAGCTCATGTTTTTTTTTTTAAAAAAAGACATCGCGTAGTGCATCTCCGAGATACAGATTCCATATAAGTGTTTAGTGTAGTGGTTCTCACCCTTCGTTGGTTTCGTGGCACTTACACCCTGATCCATCATCGTGCCACACTCGGCACTAGGGTGCTTGGAAGTATTTTTATATAGTAGCCTAAAGCAATGCAATCCTTAAGAGTTCTTACTGGGTTGGGATACTAGCCTAGCCTCCACTTTGTGGGCTCGAAAAAATTTAGTAACGCTGGGAAAATGCACGACCTTGTGCTGATAGGTCTAATATGTTTCGATTCATGGTACGCCCTGTCAATCCTCGCAGTACACAGGTTGACAACAACTAGCCTAGTAGTATAGCAACGACCCTGCAGCGAATTTCGGATTTGTGCGTCAATGTGCAATCGGGGGGCGGAACCTATTTGAAGAACCAATAAGGTGTCATTTTACACTAGCGAGGTGTATTTAGCTCCTTTGTTCAAGATGGCATCGCCACTTGTTGATGTTTATTTAAAAAGCTGTCTCGAATATGAATCCAAATTTGTGCGTAATGTGCGAAAATGCTTTCGAGTGCCTCATCAGGAGATAAGTAAACAGCATAAATGAAGAAATTAAATGGCTACGTGAGCGGTAATACAAATACAGTTTCTTTTTTTAAATTTCGAAATATGTCTAGTGACAAACGAAAAGTAAGTGCGTATATTACTTTGCATAATTTTTAGATGATAGATCAGGCTCCTTTTGTGCTCTATCTTTTTAAAATTAACAAGTGTTTATTTTCGTGTAATGACAATAATACTAATTAATAATTATTTTAGCCTGGCTATAATAAGAAGGTGAGGATTCTAAATTTGAATTTACTTATTGCCTTGGGGCTCAGGCAAAGTCTTCGATATTTCAGTTTTCAAGCTTAGGTTATATACATTTTCGTATGAATTGTTTATTATTATTTTTATACACTCTAGGCTGGAGTAAATAGAGTTTTCTTCCGATACGATGCACAGAAAAGTTCGTTGTGGTGGACGTCAGATCGTAGATTAATCATCCGAAATGTAGAAGACGTGTTTTCATGATCTTTTAGACCCTTGAACTTTGACATCAAAATTTCCCTGTGAAGAACAAATTGCGATTAGACTACTACCAAAACTACGGAGTCTGTATGCCAGTGATTCCGCCAGACTTCCCTGTGGGGATGTCAGCCCCAAAATTCTCAACAACACCCCCTCCCAACTAAAAAAGTTTTGAGCTAAATAAAATCGATAGAAAACGTGGAAAACTCAACTTACGCCCTCCCAAATTTGAATTTACACACACACCCAAACAAAATCCTGGCGGAATTCCTGCTGTATGAGAATTCTTAAACCCCGACTTCCCGACACTTTATGACGCCTCTATTGTCAGTTCTAATATATAGTTTTCTGTACATTGCTGCAAAGAAACGTCTAGAAAAGACAAACAGGGTATGAAATTCATAGTAATACTTCAGATGAACTACTTCTCCTATAGCCCACTAAAATAGCCTGTAAATGCCAAGTTTAACATCTCTATAGCCAAGAAACGCACTAAAATGAGTATTTATTGCTCAAGACCTTATATTCACTTTGGGTCATTCGGTCATTTGGATGCACAAAGTCATTCGGTAATGCGCAAGTTCCAATGTTTTCTTTTCTACCTGAATGTCAATTGAACGATTAGGTTACTTTGCTATTACTTCGTGCATTTAGTTAGATATCTTATTTGTTTCCTATGTTATGAACAGGGACGCATGGCGCAATACCCCACAATTCCAAGGGGAAGCCTTCACTTCGGCAATAAAAAAATGTTACGAAAATCTATGTGTCATTCATTATCATTTCGTTGAATACACACTCAAGTTGAGCAACACTTAATAAACAAGATGGCATACTACGAAGAAGTACTTATGGTGACAGTGATCGGGAAAAACAACGGAAATTTTCGGGAAAATTTGGTTTTTCACTAGGCAAAAAAAACTTCATTGACGATTTTTTTTTCATCACGAATATTCACTACCGTACTTAGCCACACCTTTATGCATTTCTTGTTTAGGTTTAGTACATTAAAGGTTCTTATATTAAAAATGTACAAAAACTTTATATTTACATTAGAAATGCAATATACTTCATTAGCACCCTTGTACATGACAGAGAAGTTCCATCCACTTAAGTCCTTTAGGTATCTTTGGCTCAGACCAAGAAAACTTACATAAAGCTTCAAAACTTTTGTCAGAAGCAGTCCCAGTAAGGATGTTTTCTTTTCTTTTCTTTTTTTTAATGTATGTTTTAAACAAGAAATAACATTTTGGGTAGTTCATTGATCATCAAATGTCGTCAGGGGCCCGTTAAAGTAAAAAAAACACGTTTTTTTTTCAAAGTAGCATGGAGAATTGGAAAAAGTTTTTCTTCTTTTTTCAGGCGTTTAATTTATCCGTGTTTTTTAACATCGCTATGGTGACACTTTATGTTATGAATGGCACATATTTTGCCACAAAAACGCGAACAGTCTCTCGAGCGAGCGAAGGGAGATTAGTTAAAGTCGGGTTCGATAATTTTTTCCGGTAAGGTTTACTTACTTTACTCCAAGCCAAGTTCTTCGCGTCAAAAACATCAGCACTGCCAGAAGCATGTTATACAGGAACAAGAGTTTATGGCAAAATCGATGATTTGGGGTCCCCGTAAGAAAAAAGATGTTAAAGATAGGAATATGAGCTTCTGCCGTTAAGGAGATATGGTAAATATGTGCAGATGTACAAAATTTCATATTCGTAACTCAAACTATGTTCTAGTTGTGGACCCCTGAAATTGCACATTTTAGGCTGACTCACTCACTCACTGACTGACTCACTGACTCATCATATTGTTTAGGGTGTTTGGAGTAAGCTAGAAATATGAAATTTGGTATGAAGGTAGAGGATGATAAGTAGATAAAGGAAAAATTTCGACATTTTGAAAAGGTCGCCATCTTTGATTCAAAATGGCCGCCAAACCTAAAATTTCAAAGAATACACAGCCTAAACGACTAAAGATAGAACAGTGAAATTTGATATGAAACTACACCATTAATAGCAAATTAAGAAAACTTTTTAAAAATTTGAAAATGTCGCCATCTTGGATTCAAAATGGCCGCCAACCCTAAAATGTTAAAGAAGACACAGCCTAAACGGCTGGCGCTAGAATAACGAAATTTAGTTTGACAGTACAATATTATTAGCAGATTATGAAAATATTACAAAATATCTCTAAAGACGCCATCTTGGATCAAAAATGGCGGACGAAATAAATCCATTTTCCACACTGCTTGAGCCAGAGATACGAAATTTGGCATAATGATGTATTATCAAAAGTAGTTTAGGAAAATATCACGTTTTAAAAAAGTCACCATCTTTGATTCAAAATGGCAGCTGAAATACCATTTTTCACATCGTTCGAGATAGAGAAATGAAATTTGGTATGATAGTGTATCATCACGAGTATGTCACGAAAATATAAGAAAACGTGAAAAATGTGTCCATCTTTTATCTAAAATGCCCGCCTAAGCCCCACTTTATAACGACTGAGGCTAGAGAAACGAAATTTGGTATGAAGGTGTACCATTACGAGTAGGTTAGAACAAATTCGGCTCGTCTCCCCTACTAGGGTGCAGTTCCCAGCGGGAGCCTGATTGCGATAAAGGGGTGCGCCCAGCGAGGCCATCTTGGAATTCTGGGGGCAGCGCCCCAATGAGGCGAAGCGAGCATATAAATTACACAAGTATAAAAAGCTGCGAAATACGAGCAAAAGCACCAGGGGTACAAAATGTCCAGTCAACTCCTTCAACCTTGAAAATGGTGAAATGGAATATGGATCAGCCTAGTTCCTCGTGCCAACTTCCAATACTCCTGCGTGTCCCACCAAGTTTTACTCGTCACAAACGTTAGCACTGCCAGGAGCATGTTATACAGGCAGAATGTGGAAGTTTCCCCATTCGGACGCAGCGCTCTGGAGTATGAGGGAATATCTGCATCATGGGGCGCAGTGTCCTGCAGATTCTGGTTGTGATAAAAGGACGCAGTTCCTCCAGACTCCTCAAGTTCGATGCGCGGCCTGCCATGGGATTCTTGGCGCAGCGACGCGAGCGAATCGAGGGGAGTTTCAACACGCACGGCAGTGCATGCAGCCGAGTTCCGCGTGTCACAAAACGTCAGCATGCTGTACAGGAACAAGAGTTTATTGCGAAATCAGCGATTTTGAGGTTCTGTAAGAAAAAAGATGTTAAAAATTGGAATATGAAATTTCGAAGTATGACGGTATATCATCACTTGTAGATTACAAAATATCTGCAAAGACATCATTTTGAATCCAAAATGGCTGACTTCATAATCCATTTTCCAGACCGTTTGAACTAGAGATACGAAATTTGGCATAAAGGTGTATTAACAAGAGTAGTTTAGGAATAATTTACATTTTTGAAAAAGTTGTTAACTTGGATCAAAATGGCCGCACAAAAACTTTTTCCACACCATTCGAGCTATAGAAACGAAATTTGGTATGAAGGTGTACCATCACAAGTAGGTAACGGCAATGTAAGAAAACTTTTTAAAAATCGCTTCCTTTAATTTAATTGCTGTATTTTACATTTCAACACTTCTACACATATTGGAAATGTTACATTTTCTTTAGGGCCATAAAGCAAATTAAACCCAAATTAGCGTAAGAACATTTCGAGTAGAACGGCTATGCTTACCTTAATCTGGAACAGAGTTACAGAGTTATACATTTACTTGTAAGCCCCACCACCCGTTATTTCAGAATGTCATCTTATTGGTTCTTCAAATAGGCTCCGCCCCCCAGTTTCACATTGATACATTACAGATCCGAAAATCGCGACCCGGCAAGCATGAAACGTAGGCTCGATCCCCAAATCGTTCTGTATTTTACATTCAAGTTCTTCCCTAAAAAGACTAAAATTTTATATTTTGAGAAATACATATAAAAAATGGGTTGTACCCCGGATTCGAAACCATATATTCCACTTGGTGGGCGGTTGTTTAAGTATTAGACTATTCTACTGTCAATTTTCGTACATATAGAACAACCCTCTCTTCTTAAATGAATTAGTGCCGGCCGGGTGGTCGAGCGGTCTGCGGCGGTAGGCTATCGGCTCAACGGTCCCGGGTTCGAGTCCCGGCAGGGGCATGGGTGTGGATTTTAACACTTAACAGTTAAAGGCAAATCGTGACGGGTCGAAGTCCAAAGTTGCTAAACTGGCCCATATAAAAATAAAGTTTTTTTTAAATGAATTAGATTACCATTGTTGATGTCGAAAGGCTAGGTACCTCATTACATGTATAAATTCCTATTGATTAATTTTAGCACAACAATCGGCCTGAGTTTTAGATGCCTGAAGGGTAGAAATAAAACTCAAATTCAAATCTCACAACTATTATCCTCTTGCTTTAATTCCCGGCGTGACTCCTCCTTTGTGGCAGCGGTGTTGCCATTTGGTCGCCCGTACATCACATGTTAAATAGCTGAGAAGTTACTGAAGATGAAAGCTTTTGTTTATTTGGCATGGCAACAGCGGGAATAGCGTGTATTGCTTTCCGCTGCCAGCAGCTAATGAAACGAACGTTGTCACCTGGTATTCGTGTTGTTTCTCCGTGATTAGATACCGGCTGGTGCAGCTTGAGAATAATAGATGTCAATTTCCTTTACACAAAGTATGTAGGAGTCGCCCTAGCTCAGGCGGCCCGGGTTCAAATCCCGGCCAGGACACTGGAGACTTTTCTCACAGTGTTCCCATGCCTGGCGCTCTGAGGTCCACTCAGTCTCCTATCAAATTGAGTACCAGGGTGTCCTTGGTATTCCTGGGCGCCTTGGGGAGTTAAAGAAGGTCGAGCATGGGACTGACCACCCCACCTTACTTCGTACCGTAGGTCAAGATGTAACTGTTGAAGTTAGTATAACTGGTTAACACCTATTTTTCTGTGTATATTTTACTAACTACTATTCACCAAGTCTCAGTGTATGTCAACATCTGAATCAGTTATTTTAGAAACCGGACTTCTTCACACAACAGCATTTTGAGCCATTCAACAAAATTTGTTTATATGATTCAAAATGAAACCAAATCGATGGAGGTTTTCCCCATTTATTAATAAGACGATGGTGCATTGTCACTTTGCAGCAGAAATTTCTAATAAATTTAGTTTTCTAGATAAACTTCTAACGTACGTGAAAAAGTTTGCTCTTTCTGCAATAAACCAAATGTTTGCTCTGAAAAGTAGTTTTAGACTCATCTATTATTGGATATTTGACTTATTTTTATATCAAAATGATTCACGATGTTAAAGTAAAACAAAGTACAGAATACATTTTAGACGCTGAACCAAGACATTTCTCGTGAAAATGAACTTTCAGGTCATCTACAAGCATGACATGTTTTTTACTTTTTCTACGAAAGTGATATATGATGTTAAAATGACTCTTGCATTCAGCAATTAATGAACCAATCCTCGTGGTTCAGAGAGTAAGGATTTTGGATCGAGAATTGGTAGGCATGTTAGTTCGAATTCCGAAGAAGATCATCCAAAGTTTACCAGGAATTTCCTCACTTTCACAGGCGAATGTTGAGATACAACCTTACGTAAGCCCTGGCCGATCCTCTTCTCCACCCTGTCCTGGGCTGACCCAGAGATAGCTGAAGGCTATCAAATTTAGTAAGTAATGGTCACAATTTTGCAGTTCTATGCTTATATATATTCTTCATGCCCAAGAATAAAGTTTTGGACACTTATATACGTCAATTATTGAAATTTAAAGAATACTTTACATTCTGGCTTTTAGGTTTCCTCTTTCTGCCATCAGGATCGCATAAATACCTTCTCCATTTAAAAAGAACAATTTCCATTTACTGTAAGTAAGTATCTTCACTGTGTTTGTAATTCATGTCAGAAAACTTACTGAAAATTTCTGTCCGATCTCCGGATGAAACATGTTCAAAATATTTTCTAGGACACCCACAATTTTTCCAGTCCCTTGGTGCTCACTAGTTTTCCGGAATAGTTCATATATTCTGAGCTTTTGCTCCGACGTTTTTATTATTTCCCACTTATATTCTACTCTTTTTACTTCTTTCTTTTGTTTTCTATTTCCTTCAACAGGAACACAAACCTCGCCTAGCTTCATCTTTGGCGTTATTAACTGACAGATGAGCTCTATGGGTAATATTCCTTATAACCAAGAACCTCATCGGCTAAGGTATAGCCCGCAGAAAGCGAACATCTCCCGGAGAGTTCCGGTTTCTGCTTACAATATCAAATTTTATACCACAATATAGAGGAGAGGTTTCAGATGACCGATTTCTGTCTAAAATGATAGCTCTACTTTTCCAGAAAGTATGCATATCTATACATAACTCAGAATCTTAAAAAGAGAGTGGAGAAGCTTTGCTTTTATTTTCATACTGTTCGTACGATTAATTCTTTACTTATTCTTTGTAGCTTTCAAACCGAGTAACCTAAAGCAAAGTCATGAACCTTTTGGAGCTACATACTACATATTATCTGACATTTAAAACCTTTCTGTATATTCTACTTTGTTGAAAAGAACAGAGAAAGTAGAAACATATAGTTATGAACAATGTAGGAGGTGCATAGAGGGAGGTACACATACTTTTTGTCATCCAGAGAAAGAATGGACAACATTAAAACTCTGACAGACATGGTATTGTGAAGCTTCACGCAAAAGGGTTTCAACCAGAAATTTCCATTGTCTTTAGTTAGCTATTCAGATGGACAAATGACAAGGGGTAGTTTCTGCTTACAATGTAGGCACCAGAATGAATTGTAACAGTATTTTGATGCGTTGCATGTGAAGCATTTCACGACCATTACAAGTTATTATGTGTGTGTTGGTGTGCGTGTGCGCGTGTGTGTGTAGGGGGGTGAAGAGTGCGTAGTAAGGTGTGTTTCCGTGTTAGACATGGTCAAACTTGTTTAAATTGTTAATACGCTTGGACTGTAAACGTGAGCAAATTGTTCATCTTCTATTTCTCTCTAAAGTATCAAACGCTTAACTGAGATGTGGCATTTTATTATTCGCTGTAACAATCGGATAGGTTAAGTGTTTTAGTCCAAACATTAAAAATAAGAAAATAACGAAAACTGGAAGTAGATTCGTTTGTTTAATGAATTGCAAATAGTTGTTATTTTATTTGGCGGCAGAAAATAATGATGATTCATATTTGTATAGTGCATATTTGAGGTTTTCAAGAGGTTGGCTAATATTGCTAGACGGTGTAAATTATGTAGTAATATTCACGCCTTCAGCGATGATATGTGGCAACAAATGTGTTATCTTACTTCACTAAACGTTTAGTTTAATATGTTGTGGCTCCAATCTAACCTAAACACGACTGCAAATCCTCTTACTGAATATATGTTAATTATATATATATATATATATATATATATATATATATATATATAATCATCATCATCATATTCAGCCGTTTTCTATCCACTGCTGGATGAAGGCCTCCCCCTTTTCTTTCCACATATCTCGGTCTGCTGATATCCTCATCCATGTAGCTCCTGAAAAACGCTTGATTTCATCTACCCATCTTACATTTGGACGTCGTCTCGGTCGTTTCTTTTCTCTAGGAATCCAATGTAGTACATTTGTCGTCCACCTTCCATCTGTTCGTCTAGCTATGTGACCGGTCCATCTCCACTTCATCTTCTTCGCAGTCTTGATTACATCCTCTACCTTTGTTTGTGCGCGAATCCATTCATTTCTCTTCCTGTCCCTCCTGGTTATTCCTAGCATGCACCTCTCCATTGCTCTTTGTGTGACTCTCAATCTTT